>MU705118.1:12135-43980 GCA_026770625.1 Nicotiana glauca
AGTATTCCCTTATGTTTTATTCTTGTTACCTCATGAAAGGGTTTCTGGCTCATCTACTCATGATAGTATGATAAGAAAGATATGTTACGTTGGTACTCGGTTGAGTTAGGCACCGGGTGCGCGTTGCGGCCCTTTGGTTTGGGTCGTGACACCCATGCTAGTGGTGCATTAAAAGATGATTATCCCATGAGAGTGCCTTGATTAACTGGGGCACCACGAGTATTCTGAAATAGTTTCCATTTTCCTGCTGATACTGAAATGTAGAATTATTATGTACATAGGAATATCGAAATTCTCAACATCGTCCTATAAAATCTCAGCTCTTACTCATATACAAGTTTCAGAGAACTTTTGAATACCATATAAATATATCTCAGGTAAAATCTGACATGACGCATGACCCACAATTTGATCGTTGATAGTGGACTATCTTCACTTTGGTGCAAAGCCATAAGATACATCCCGATACTTCACGATACTAACCTTTATCACTCGTACGTCACCATCATAAGACACCTCAAGCCGTTCATTTGGTACATGTCATTCTTAGGACAGTTAAACTCACTTCCTCCAGTATCTCGGTTGCTAGTTGTACCCTTCGCTAAATAGACATCTCATACGAACCACATAGTCTCTATTACCACCAACTATCTTTAGATCTACATCCACATCATGACTCTACCATTACTGCGACAATTAGGAAATTAATTAAACCTTCTTAAGATCGTACTTATCAACAAGATGTCAGAACCTATTGCACCCCTATGTGCACAATTGAATGATCTCTCAATACGCATGCATTATCGATATGGATGACACGCGGTAACAATGGTTGAGCAAATTCTTGGCTCCCTTATAATCCTTCTGTAGCATCACGAACCCTCGACGCTAATTGATACCGAGTGTGCAATTCCAATACACAAGTGGATGCAAAAAGAACATATGATATAGGCTCCAAACTGAATAAATGATGCACGATACAGAATGAAATGAAGTGGAAATTTTGCTAATAGTTACATTGCCTCTCGTAGATAAGCACAGACGTCTCCGTACCGATCATCAAGACTCTAATAAACCGGCCTGTGTTCCGTGACTCCTATGAACCTAGAGCTCTGATACCAACTTGTCACAACCCCAATTCATCCTTCATGAACATGCCGTGATGGCACCTAGTTCCTACAACTAGGTAAGCCTAACAATGCGTGAATTTAACATAACTTGCGGAATAATTAATTAGAACTGAACATATGTAAAATTATGACTGCATATAAGGCCGCTCAGCCTATACAACCCAAAAGAAAATGTGAAAGTCCACAACTCAATCCCAAAACCCGGAAACTCATGGGAACAACAGGCTAATAGAAACATAAAACACTGATCTAACTCCAGAATATCTAAACAACTGAGAGAAAGGAATAAACTAGGTACTAAAGCTGGAATAGAATAGAGACTCCTGGTCTGCGGACGCGACAGATATACCTCAAAGTCTCCGTATAACTCCTCGCCTAAAAGATAGTGCGCGTGAGTAGAGGTACCTGGATAATCTGCACATGGAAAAAAAACATGCGCAGAAGGGCCTGAGTACACCACAGCAGTACTCAGTAAGTGCCAAGCCTAACTTCGATTGGGTAGTGACGAGAATGGTCAAGGCCCTACTGAGATAAAACATAATAAATAATAAAATAACAGAAATAGTTTAAACAAAGTCTACAGCGAGAATCTAAATCAGATAAATAAGGAAGAGCAGCAATAGAAAAGCAAAGGTAACAATACAAGGAATACTACTCTCAACAAGGAATAATTGCCGGGGATCTCTTGGTATCCTCATCATATGCACCAGGGATCTCTTGGTATCCCAAGGATCTCTTGGTATCCTCATCATATACACTGGGGATATCTTGGTATCCCGAGGATCTCTTGGTACCCACATCATATACACTAGGGATCTTTTGGTATCCCGATGATCTCTTGGTATCCCAATACATAGAAATATATGTGCCGGGGATCTCTTGGTATCCCGCATCCTCAATCCAGAATATATCAAGTACAGGGGGATCTCCCAGGAAGCCGTCCCGTAGTCCCAAATTAAACCCAAAATCTCAGAATAAAGGCTAAAAGCAGTACAAGTAATAGTAATTTATAGCCTAACATGCTTCACGGAATACAAATAGTACAGTTAAACAATTAAGCAAGTAAGTCAGCTAAACATGCTTCTCTACGCTAGCACAAGTTTAAACTTACAGTTTGAAATGAACAAGTAAACAGGAAATCTCAATTTAAATATTTCAAGTAGAAATGGGTTTACAACAACTAGCTCAAGTACGCGCTCGTCACCTCACGTACGAGGTATTCAAATATTCAAAGATCATGTCCTAAGGGGAAAAGGTCCCCAACACAAGGTTAGACAAGCCACTTACCTCGAACCAGCTCAATATCACTAGGAACCACACCCTTGCCACGAGTATCCGACTCCAAATGGCCCAAATCTATTCAATTCAATTACATATCGTAAATAATATTGCAAACAACTAATTCCATTATTAAAATTAAAGCTAGGGCGTGAAAATAGGTAAAATGACCAAAATGCCCCTCCAGCCAACGTCTCGAAATTGAATAATTTTCACATTTTCAGAACCCTCGTACTCTCACGAGTCTAACCATATAAAAATCTCCCAAATTAGAGGTCAATTGCTCACTTAAAACCCAATAGTTTGGTCTAAGAAGTTTTAACCAAATTCTTCAAGTTTTAACCCCAAATTCGAATTTTAAATGATAGAATTAACTACAAAATGATGGAGTATAACTAGAAGGGATTAAAGAAATGTTACCCACTAATTTCCTCTTCAAAACCCTCTGAAAATCGCCTTTACCCGAGCTCAAATTGAGTTTTCTGACTTATGAAATCGAAACCCTCGAATTTCTATATCTGCACAGCGAATACCGCTTTTGCGGTCAAGGGACCTCTTCTGCGGTCCCGCTTATGCGAAACACTAGCCGCTTCTGCGGCTTCCTTTAAAAATCCCATTTTTCGCTTCCGCGGTTCCCATTTCGTAGATGTGGATCCGCTTCTGCGATGACCAAGGCCGCTTCTGCGGTTCCCAAGCCGCAGAAGCGAAAAGATACCAGAAGCAGCAGAGCTGCTACTTCTCAACTCCCAAAAATTTTCAATTAACCTCCCGAAATCATCTGGAGTCCCCCGGGACCTCAACCAAAAACACCAAAACCACCTAACACCTTATTCAAACTTGTAGCAATCTTTAAAACACCTAAAACAATGTCGAAAACCCGAATTAATCAAAGATTCAAGCCTAAGAACTTCAAATTCTAACAAAACACGCTTTCGATAAAAAGCCTAAGCAAACCTCGTCCGAATGACCTGAAATTTTGCACACACACCCCAAATGACATGACGGAGCTATTGCAACTTCCGAAATTCCATTTCGATGCTCGGATCAAAAACTCACTATCTGACCGGAAACTTCAAAAATACAAACTTCGGCATTTTAAGCCTAAATGAGCTACGAACTTCCAAAATACATTCTGAACACGCTCCCAACCCCGAAATCACCTAAGGGAGCTAACAGAACCATCGAATTTCCATTTCAAGGTCATCTTCACACTGTTCCCACTATGGACCATATTTTCAACACTTAAGCTCTCATTTAGGGACTAAGTGTCCCAAAACACTCCGAATCCTAACACCGAACGTCCCGACAAACCAAAATAGTAGAAATGAACTTAGGGGAAATAGTTAATAGGGGATCGGGGTGTAAATTCCAAAAACGACCGGCCGGGTCGTTACAATACTGCTCCTTCACCAATAGTGAATACATATTCACTTGCGGTCTTAGAATCTGTTGAATCAGTGATCCAATTTGCATCACAGTATCCCTCAATCACCGCAGGATATTTACTGTAGTGCAAAGCAAATTCCTGAGTATGATTTAAATATCCCAAAACTTGTTTCATTGCTATCCAATGAGATTGACCTGGATTACTCATGTATCGACTCAATTTACTTATAACACAAGCTATATCTGGTCGTGTATAGTTCATGATATAAATTAAACATCCCAACACATGAGCATAATCTAATTGTGATATCTTCTGGCCTTTGTTCTTTGTTAGTGCATGATTCACGTCAATTGGAGTCTTTGCAACTTTAATATCTTAGTTCTTTAATTTTTCAAGTACTATCTCAATATAATGAGATTGTGGTAATGCCATACCTTGAGGAGTCTTATGGATCTTAATACCCAGAATTAAATCAGCTACTTCCAAGTCCTTCATATCAAACTTGCTAGTTAGCATACGCTTAGTCGCATTTATGTTGGCAATGTCATTACTCATTATCAGCATATCATCCACATATAAGGAAACAATTAGTATGTGATTTGGAATATTTTTATTGTGCACACATTTATCATATTCATTAATCTTAAGACCATTTGACAACATTGTTTGGTAAAATTTAGCATGCCATTGTTTGGGTTCTTGTTTTAGTCCGAAAAGGAATTTAACAAGCTACATACCTTGTTTTCTTTACCTGGAACCACAAATCCTTCCGGTTGTTCCATATAGATTTTTTCCTCCAAATCTCCTTTCAAGAAGGCTGTCTTTACGTCCATTTGATGAATTTCAAGACCATAAACTATAGCTAATGCTACTACCATTCGTACGGACGTAATTCTTATAACTAGAGAGTATGTATCAAAACAGTCAAGACCTTCTCGTTGTCTATATCCTTTGACTACAAGTCTTGCCTTATATTTATCAATAGCACCACCATCTTTCATTTTCCTCTTAAAATTCCATTTATAACCCAACTGTTTCTTTCCAGGAGGAAGATCAACCAATTCCCATGTATGGTTGTTCAATATGGATTCTATTTCACAATTGACTGACTTTTTCCAAAATAATGATTTCGAAGAAGACATAGCTTCTTTAAATGTTCGAGACTCATTTTCCAATAAGAAAGTCACAAAATCTGGTCTAATAAAGTAGACGTTCTTTGACATTTACAACATCTTGGATCCTCCTGATTAAATGTACTTTCTTTTTATTTCTTTTCGAGGTTGTTTAGATCCTTCACCAATCGACTCACATTCCTTTTTATACGGATATAAGCATTATCTAATTCTATAACCATATTATTATAAATATCGAGATTTCTTGATTTATGAACAAGAAATCGATATGCTTTACTATTTTTCGCATATCCTATGAAAACACAATCAATGTTTTTCGGTCTTATTTTTACCCTTTTGAGTTTAGGAACTTGCACTTTTGCCAAACACCCCCACTCTTTAAAATAATTCAAGTTGGGCTTCCTTCCTTTCCATTTTTCATATGGAATCGATTGCATTTTGCTATGGGGTACTCGATTTAGTACCGGTTAGCCGTAAGAATGGATTTCCCCCACAAGTTCGGTGGCAAACTATAACTTATCAACAATGTGTTCATTATCTCCTTTAATAACCATTCTTTCTTTCCGAAATCCCATTGGATTGGGGCGTGTAAGGGGCTGTTGTTTGATAAATAATTCCATATTCTAAATATATTTTTTCAAAAGGAGATTCATATTCACCACCCCTATCACTTTTTATCATTTTGATTTTTCTTGTTAAGTTACGTTTCAACTTAATTTTTGTATTGCTTGAATGCGTCTATTACTTCATCTTTACTATTAAGTAAGTAAACATAGAAATATCGAGTATTGTCATCAATAAAAGTTATGAAATACTTCTTTCCACGGCGAGATGATATTGGCTTCATGTCGCAAATATCTGTGTGAATTAAGTCTAAAGGATTTGACTTTCTTTCAACTGACTTATAAGGATGTTTAACATACTTAGATTCACACATATTTGACATTTTGATCTGTCACATTCAAACTTAGGCAATACTTCCAAATTAATCATTTTCCACAAGGTTTTATAATTGACATGTCCCAAACGTATATACCATAAATCATATGACTCAAGTAAGTAAGAAGAAGCTGAAGTTTATTATTCTCAACGACCATTAAATTTAGTTTGAAAAGGCCCTCAATGAGGTAACCTTTTCCTACAAACATTTCATTCTTACTTATTACAACCTTATCAGATACAAAAACATATTTATACCCGTTCTTAACGAGAAGTCCAGCAGAGACTAAGTTCTTCCTAATCTCGGGAACATGAAGGACGTTGTTCGGAGTAACAACCTTGCCAGAAGTCATTTTCAGAAATATCTTGCCACATCCTTCAATTTTGGCCATTGCAGAATTTCCCATAGAAAGTGTCTCTTCGGGTCCAATGGGAGCATATGTAGCAAACGCTTCTCTAACATCACAAACATGTAAGTGGCTCTAGAATCAATCCACCACTCCTTAGGATTTCCCATTAGGTTGCATTTAGAAAGCATAGCACACAAGTCCTTACATCTTCGTGTTTTTCAACCATGTTTGCTCGACCCTTCTTCTTGTCTTTATTTGGAGCACAACAATCTGTAGATTTGTATCCAGCTTTCCCACAGTTGTAGCAATTTCTGTTGAACCGCTTCTTGCTTTGGTTGTTTTTCGTTCCAGAAGCCTTCTTCCTCTTTCTATTATTTTGAGGAGCATCCTCAATAATGTTTGCTCCAATTATTGTTAAGTTTTCATGGCCTTTCTTTTCAGCAGCTTTGTTGTCCTCTTCGATTCTCAACCGAACAATGAGATCTTCAAGCGACATCTCCTTGCGTTTGTTTTTCAAGTGGTTTTTGAAGTCCTTCCACAAATGAGGCAACTTCTCAATCATTGCTGCAACTTGGAATGCTTCATTGATGACAAGACCTTCAATGAAAATTCTGTTAGTAAAAATAATATAATTAATACTTTCAACATCAGTATTAATTTGACTTATACCTTCAGCAAGGAGATCATGAATAATCACTTGCAATTCCTGGACTTGGGTAATAACAGACTAGCTATCTACCATTTTATATTCCAAAAATTTAGCGGCAACAAATTTCTTCAACCCGACATCATTAGTTTTGTATTTCCTTTCAAGAGCAATCCACAGTTCTTTTGACGTCTCCACATTACTGTAGATGTTATACAAATCGTCCTTCAGTCCGCTAAGAATGTAATTCTTGCATAGAAAATTAGAATGCTTCCACGCCCCAGTCACGAGAAAGGGTTCATTGTCTGGAGTTTCGTCGGTCAGAACATGAACTTCTGTAGACTTAAAGTCGTCAAGTAGAAGAACATCTTCTGTTGCCTCTACTTGGAATCAATCTCGGAAAACTTTTCAGGTTTTTCTGCCGGTGTTGTTCGGCTTGTCGATGCATTGGTAGTCACCATAGGACCAGTCTGATTCCCGTGGTCATTCGTCATTTATGTAAAAGAATGACACAAAAAAACATTAAAATCATGTAGATTTTAATCTCCAAAGGAGTAGAAAACCACAAAGGTTTTAGTCTCCAGAATAGTGAGTATAACACAAAATACAGAAAATAATTAAGTTCCTTAAGCTTGTTATGTCACGATCTGGATTTTCTACCCTCGGGAGTCGTGATGGAGCCTACTAGTGAAATCTAGGCAAGCCAATCAACCGAATTACTTTCCCTTTTTCTATTTTTTTAAATTCGTTAACAGTTATAGGCCAACAGTTAATAATCAACAAAATTTAACAAGCGGAATATTTAATTTCAAGTTTAATCGTACTGCTAATACCATTCCATAGCAAATCTACACAAGATTGGTGTCACAACTTCACAAACTAACTAAAAGTACTACAAATAAAGGTTTGAAAAAAATAACAAAATACTGTCTCTGGGATTACATAAAAGAAACATTAATAATAGATAGAGGGAGACGTCAAGGCTTGCGGACGCATGCAGGACTACCTCAGGTCGCCTGGTGAACAAGGAGCAGAAATCTCACTACGGTCCGAAATCTACAGCACTGGGATCTGCACAATTTAGAATTTACAACACAAAAATAAAGAAAACGTAACCAACCAATAAACATTTTTTATTATCTATTGTTGCAGCGTGCATCCCGATCCAAATCATAAAAATACTGTTGCGGCGCGCAACTCGATCCATATCATTTATCACTGTTGCAGCGTGCAACCCGATCCAAATATAATATTGTTGTTGCGCTGTGCAACCCAATCCAAATATAATATTGTTGCGACATGCAACCCGATCCAAATATAATATTGTTGCGACGTGCAACTTGATCCAAATATATATTATTATTGCGGCGTGCAACTCGATCCACATATACAATTCAACACCAATCACAACGAAAGAGTCCCGGCAATGGATTAATAAAGAAACAACACTATCCTGGCAAGGGAATCGACAGTATTAGTAAATACGTCCCGACAAGGGAAAATCAGCTATAACCAAACTTGTACTGACATCTAACTTCCTCAACTAGCACCAATACTCAATCATAATCATTTTCACGAGAATAATCATAACCCTTGATCAACACGGAGAATCAACAACTTAGGCATTCATAGTATTTATTAAGAACACAACAATTTTAATTTAAGACTCACGGTCATGCTCGACGCCAACGTATTGACACTCGTCACCATGCCAATATGTCGTACTTAACAAGTAATATGTAGAAAATAGGACACAACTCCTAATCCCTCAAGCTAAGGATAGACCAAACACTTATCTCGATGCCACGAACACAGTTCAAGCCTCAACTATAGCTTTACCTCTTGATTCCACCACCAATTCGCTCGTATCTAGCCACAAGTTAATTAATTATGTCAATAAATGCTAAATGAATCAATTCTAATGCATGAAAATAATTTTTCTAAAGTTTTTCCCAAAAAGTCAAAAATTGACCCCGGGCCCACATGGTCAAAACCCGAGGTTCAAACCAAAACCCGACTATCCATTCACCTACGAACTCAAATATACAATTTGTTTTGAAATCAAACCTCAAATCGAGGTCCAAATCCCCAAATTTTGGAAAACCTAGGTTCTACCCAAAACACCCAATTTCCTCCATGAAAACCCTATGATTCTGAGTTGAAATTATGTGAAAATATGATAGAGATTGAAGAAAACGAGTTAGAAATAACTTACAATCGATTTGGAGAAGAAGTTGCCTTTGAAAAATCGCCCTAGAGTGTTTTGGTTTTGAAAGAGTGTGAAAAAATGGTTGAAATGCATCTAAGTTATGAATTTACAGGTCTCTGATGTCGCAATTGCAAACCCTTCAGGATTCAGAGACTTTCACGTTTGCGAACAAAATGTCACATTTGTGACCAAGTCAATTTCCGATCTTCTTCGTATTTGCGATAGACCTTTCGCAAATGCGAAGTCGCATTTGCGATAGAAGAGTCGCATTTTCGACTTCAGGCATTAACTGAAAACTTCGGATTTGCGAAGTGTATCTCGCAAATGTGAGATAAGGCTGGCCCGGGGTCCTTCGCATTTGCGATGAAATTCTCGCATTTGCGGACCCTGCTTGCATCGTAATTGCGATGCCTGATCTTGCAAATGCGAGATCAGAGGCCTGCTACACACCTGCAACACCCCAGCAATTTTCCTAAGTCCAATTTCACTCTGTGGCCTATCCAAAACATACCCGTGCCCTCGAGGCTCCAAACTAAACATGCACACAAGTCCAAAAACATCAAACGGACTGACTAGCGCATTCAAATCACCAAAATAACATCAACAACTATGAAGAACATCAAAATTCGATTCACGTCATTTCAAGCCCGTTTCTTACCAAACTTCACAGTCTCGACTTAAATCACATATAGGACCTGTACCGGGCTCCGGAAACAAAATACGGTCCCAATACCATCAAATTTCAAACACATTTCATTTTCAAAAACTCATATATTTTTAGAAAATAATTTTCTTTAAAAATTTATTTCTCGGGCTTGGGACCTCGAAATTTGATTCCGGGCATACACCCAAGTCTCATATTTTCTTATAGGACTCCCGAGATCACCAGAATACAGATCCGGGTCCGTTTGCTTTAAATTTTGACCGAAGTCAACTTAAATTCATTTTAAAGGCAAAATTTATTATTTTTCACAGATTTTCATATAATGGCTTTCCGGCTACACGCTCGGACTACGCACGCAAATTGAGGTGAGGTAAAAAGGAGTATTTTAGGCCTCAGAAAACTATATTCTTTTCTAAAACAAGTGATGACTTTTTGAGTCATCACATCCTCCACCTCTAAAATAACCGTTCGTCCTCGAACGGACATAAGAAGGAAGTACCTGAGTAGGGGAAAAGATGGGGATAACGACTCTGCATATCGGACTCGGACTCCCAGGTCGATGCCTCAGCAGGCTGACCTCTCCACTGAACACGAATAGAAGGAAAATTCTTTGATCTCAATTGACGAACTTGCCGGTCTAGAATAGCTACCGGCTCCTCCTCGTAGGACAAGTCCTTGTCCAACTGGATCGTGCTGAAGTCTAAAACGTGGGATGGATCACCGTGATACTTCCGAAGCATGGACACGTGAAACACTGGATGCACGACTGATAAGATCGGCGGCAATGCAAGTCTGTAAGCCACCTCTCCCACTCGATCAAGAATCACAAACGGGCCAATAAACCTAGGGATAAGCTTGCCCTTCTTTCCAAATCTCATCACGCCCTTCATAGGCGACACCCGAATCAAAACCCGCTCACCGACCACGAATGCCAAATCATGAATCTTACAGTCGGCCTAACTCTTTTGCCTAGATTGAGCTATATGAAGCCTATCCTGAATGATCCTGGCCTTGTCGAAGGCATCCTGTACTAGATCCATACCCAACAACCGAGCCTCTCCCGACTCAAACTATCCAATCATCGACCGACATGCCTACTGTATAAAGCCTCATAAGGAGCTATCTGAATACTCGACTGTTAGCTATTGTTGTAGGCAAACTCAACTAAAGTCAAGAACTGATCCCACGAGCCTCTAAAGTCAATGACATAAGCTCGGAGCATATCCTCCAAAATCTGAATAGTCCGCTCAGACTGCCCGTCCGTCTGAGGACGAAACGTTGTGCTCAACTCAACCCGTATACCCAACTCCCACTGAACTGCTCTCTAGAAATGTGAGGTAAACTGGGTACCTCGGTCTGAGATGATAGACACGGGCACACCATGAAGACAGACAATCTCCTAGATATAGATCTCAACTAACTTCTCAGAAGAATAGGACACTGCCACAGGAATGAAATGTGCTGACTTGGTCAGCCTATCAACAATATCCCAAAATGCATTGAACTTCCTCTGATTCCGTGGGAGCCCAATAATAAAGTCCATAGTGATTTGCTCCCACTTCCACTCAGGAATCTCAATCTTCTGGAATAGACCACCAGGTCTCTAATGCTCGTACTTAACCTGCTGACAATTCAAAACACTGATCCGCATACGCAATGATGTCCTTATTCATTCTCCTCCACCAATAATGTTGCCGCAAATACTGATACATCATGGCGGCGCCCGAATGAATAGAGTACCGGGAACTATGGGCCTCTTCTAGAATCAACTCCCGAAGTCTATCCACATTAGGCACACAAATACGACCCTACATCCTCAAAAATCCATCATCTCCTAGTGTGACCTGCTTGGCACATTCGTGCTGCACCATATCTCTAAGGACACACAAATGAGGATCATCATACTGCCGATCTCGGATACGCTCCAATAAAGAAGAGTGAGCAATTGTGCAAGCTAATACACGACTGGGCTCAGAAACATCCAACCTCACGAACTGATTGTCCAATGCCTGGGCATCCAAATCAAGCGGTCTTTCACCGACCGGAATATATGCAAGACTGCCCATACTGGCTGACTTCCTACTCAAAGCATCGGCCACCACATTGGCCTTTCTCGGATGATATAAGATGGTGATATCATAGTCTTTTAACAGCTCTAACCACCTTCTCTGCCTCAAATTTAGCTTATTCTGCTTGAACAAGTATTGTAAACTCTTGTGGTCCGTGAACACCTCACATGCCACGCTATACAGATAATGCCTCCAAATCTTCAGCGCGTGAACAATGGCTGCTAACTCCAAATCATGGACTGGATAGTTCTTCTCATGAATCTTCAACTGACGCGAAGCATAAGCAATGACCTTGCCATTCTGCATCAACACCGCACCAAGCCCAACACGAGATGCATCACAATAAACTGTATATGGGCCTGGACCAGTGTGCAAAACCAACACCGGTGGCGTAGTCAAAGCTATCTTGAGCTTCTAGAAGCTCGCCTCACACTCATCCGACCATCTAAACTGGGCACCCTTTTGGGTCAACCTGGTCATCGGGGTTGCAATAGATAAAAACCCCTACAAACCAACGATAATAGCCTGCCAAACCTAAGAAACTACGGATCTCTATAGCTAATGTAGGTTGAGGCCAGTTCTTGACTACCTCTATCTTCTTTGGATCTACCTAAATGCCCTCTGCTGAAACCACATGACCCAAGAAAGAAACTGAACTCAACCAAAACTCACACTTCGAAAACTTAGCATACAGCTAACTATCTCTCAGAGTCTTGAGAACCACTCTCATATGCTGCTCATACTCCTCCCGGCTGCGGGAATAAATCAAAATATCATCAATGAAGACTATCACAAATGAATCCAAGTAAGGCCTGAACACTCGGTTCATCAAATCCATGAAAGCTACTGGAGCATTTGTCAACCCGAACGACATCACCAAGAACTTATAATGCCCGTACCGAGTGCGGAAAGCCGTCTTAGGGACATCAGATGCTCTAATACTCAACCGATGGTAGCCAGATCTCAAGTCGATCTTAAAAACACTTGGGAACCCTGAAGTTGGCCGAACAAATCATCAATCCTCGGCAATGGGTACTTATTCTTGATTGTGACCTTGTTCAAT
Source organism: Nicotiana glauca (assembly GCA_026770625.1). NCBI lineage: Eukaryota > Viridiplantae > Streptophyta > Magnoliopsida > Solanales > Solanaceae > Nicotiana > Nicotiana glauca. The sequence continues at coordinate 25,004 of MU705118.1, forward strand.
TGCAGGTAATCTATACACATTCTCATCGACCCAACCTTTTTCTTGACAAACAACACCGGCGCACCCCATTGAGAGACACTAGGCCTAATAAAGTCGTTATCAAGTAAGTCTTGCAACTGCTCCTTCAGATCTTTCAACTCAGGCAGGGCCATGCGAGAGGGAAAAATAGAAATGGGCTAAGTGCCCGGAGCCAGATCAATGCAAAACTCAATATCCCTGTCGGGTGGCATACCTGGTAGATCTGAAGGAAATACCTCAGAAAACTCACGTCCAACGGGCACAGAATCAATAGAAGGAACCTCGGCACTAGAATCACGAACATATGCCAAATATGCCAAACACCACTTCTCAACCATTTGCTAGAGCCTTCATATATGAGATAATGCTATGGGTAGAATGACCAGGAGTCCCTCTCCACTCTAAACGAGGCAAACCCAGCAAGGCTAAGGTCACGGTCTTGGCATGGCAGTCCAAGATCGCGTGGTAAGGTGATAACCAGTCCATCCCCAGTATGACATCAAAATCAACCATGTGCAACAGTAATAAGTCTACTAGGGTCTTAAGACCCCCAATCACAACCACGCAAGAATGATGAACACTATCTACCACAAAGGAATCACCCACTAGGATGGACACATAAATAGGAGCACTCATAGAATCACTGGGCATGGCCAGATACGGTGCAAAATAAGATGAGACATAAGAGTATGTAGATGCTGGATCAAATAGCACGAAAGCATCCCTACTACAAACCAGAACCGTACCTATGATAACTGTATCGGAAGCCTCAGCCTCCGGCCTGGTTGGAAGAGCATAAAATTGGGGTTGGGCCCCACCATCCTGGACTACTTCTCTGGGATAGCCTGCTGCTGGCTGGCCTCTACCTATAGCGGTCTGAGCTTCACCTCTAGCACCTCTAGCACCTCTAGCACCTCTACCTACACATATAGCTAGATGGGCGGGCTGTGGAACACTCGGTGCCTGAGCCATGGCATGCGAACCCTGCTGTTGTGACTGAACACCCATTAATCTCGGGCAAGCCCTCTAGAGATGACCATACTCACCGCACTCATAGCATCTACTTGAGTGCTGCGGCTGAGGAAAGTAAGATTGACCCTGGCGACCTAAATGACCACTCCAAAAATGCTGGAGCGACGGTGAACTAATAGGAGCTGGTACTGCATATGAGCACCACGCCCACTTAAAGCACCGTGAGAAACCTGAAGTGCTGACTGAAAGGGCCAAGGAGGATGGCCTCTACCATACGAATCACTGCCTCCAGACGAGGCTCCACTGAATCTGCCTGAATGACAAGACCTCTTGTCAGACCCCTGACCACCTCCCTACGATAAAACCTCTCAACTCTCCTGGCCATATTGGCCGCCTCCTGGAAAGAAATCTCACTCCCCGCCTCCTTAGCCATCTGAAGTCGAATAGGATGAATGAGTCCCTCAATGAACCTTGTCACTCTCTCTCTCTCAGTGGGAAGTATAAGTAGAGCATAACGGGCCAAATCAATAAACCTGGTCTCATACTGGGTAACAGTCATGGAACCATACTAGAGAAGCTCAAACTGCCTCCGATAGATCTCCCTCTGAGTAACGTGAAGAAACTTCTCTAAGAATAGCTGAGCAAACTGCTCCCAAGTCAAAACTGGTGATCCAGCTGGTCTGGCTAAACAATAATCTCTCCACCAAGTCTTGGCGGATCCAGATAAGCGGAAAGTAACAAAATCGACCCCATTGGTCTCAACTATCCCCATGTTTCTGAGAACCTCATGACAATTGTCTAGATAATCCTGGGGATCCTCAGAAGATGCACCGCTGAAAGTGGCAGTGAAGAGCTTAGTGAACCTGTCCAATCTCCACAAAGCATCGGCGGACATAGCTGCTCCATCACCGGTCTGAGCTACCACACCCGGCTGAACTGCTCCAACTGGCTGAGTTGCTGGAGTCTGAAACTGGGGAGCTACCTGCTCCGGAGTGTGAGTAGCAGGAGTCTGGGCCCTTCCTTCAGCCTAAGAGACGGCTGGTGCTACAGGAAGCAAGCCTGCTTGGGTGACACTCTCCATGAGGTCCACTAGACGGACCAGAGCATTTTGAAGTTACCAGGTAGCAATGAACCCCTCTAAGACCTGAGCTGGGCCCACCAAAGCTGTCTGGGCCGGAACCTCATCGTCAAACTCATCCTGAGGCTCCGCCACTAGTGCTGCGGCTCCAGGCTGAGCTCTATCCCTACCTCGGCCTCAGTCTCTGCCCTTCGTGGGAGCTGCTGTTGGGGGCTCGGGCTACTGATCAGCGGATGAGGAAAAGCATGTTCTTGGCATCTACAAAAGAATAGAGTAGAAATTCAATTAGCATTGAGAAACAAAACCGCACGACAGGAAAGAATAGATGTGAAGTTTTTCCTAACTCTGTAGCCTCTGGGAATAAATACAGACGTCTCCGTACCGATCCCTCAGACACTACTAAGATTGTCTATGAATTGTGAGAACTATGTAACCTAGATCTCTGACACCAACTTGTCACGACCCGAGTTTTCCACCCTCGGGAGTCGTGATAGCACCTACTAGTGAAAGCTAGGCAAGCCAATCAACTGAATTATTTGCCTTGTTTCCATTTTTTTAAAATTCATTAATAGTTATAGGCCAACAATTAATAATCAACAAAATTTAACAAGCGGAAGATTCAATTTCAAGTTTAACAATATTGCTAATACCATTCCATAGCAAATCTACCCAAGATTGGTGTCACAACTTCACAAACTGACTAAGAGTACTACAAATAAAGGTCTGAAAGAAATAACAAAATACTGTCTATGGGATTACATAAAAGAAACAATAATAATAGATAGAGGAAGATTCCAAGGCCTGCGGATGCCTGCAGGAGTACCTTGGGTCGCCTGGTGAACAAGGAGCAGAAATCTCACTATAGTCCGAAATCTACAGCACTGGGAACTGCACAAAAGAGTGCAGAGTGTAGTATCAGCACAACCGACCCCATGTGCTGGTAAGTGCCAAGCCTAACCTCGGCGAAGTAGTGATGAGGCTAGGACCAGACTACCAACTAAACCTGTGCAGTTATATTACATAAAGCAGAAAATAGAACAGAATAAATAATTAAAGATGGGAGGGGGGACATTCTACGGGGGAATATCATTTATTAATATTAATTCAAGAGAAAATCATAAAGACAATTTAGAATTTACAACACAAAAATAAAGAAATTGTAACCAACCATAAATACTTTTTATTATTTACTGTTGCGGCGCGCAACCCAATCCAAATCACAAAAATACTGTTGCGGCGCGCAACCCGATCCATATCATTTATCACTATTGTAGTGTGCAACCCGATCTACATATACAGTTCAACACCAATCCCAACTAAACAGTCCCGGCAAGGGATTAATAAAGAAACAACACTATCCCATCAAGGGAATCGACAATATAAGTAAATACGCCCCGACAAGGGAAAATCAGTTAAAACCAAACTTGTTCTGACATCTAACTTCCTCAACTAGCATCAATACTCAATCATAAGTCATTTCCACAAGAATAATCATAACCCTTACTCAACACGGAGAATCAACAACTTAGGCATTCGTAGTATTTATTCAGAACCCAAAAATTTCAATTTAAGACTCACGGTCATGCTCGACGCCAACGTATAGACACTCGTCACCATGCCTATACATCGTACTCAACAAGTAACACGTAGAAAATAGGACACAACTCCTAATCCCTCAAGCTAAGGTTAAACCAAACACTTACCTCGATGCCACGAACATAGTTCAAGCCTCAACTATAGCTTTACCTCTTGATTCCACCACCAATACGCTCGTATCTAGCCACAAGTTTACTTAATTATGTCAATAAATGCTAAATGAATCAATTCTAATGCATGGAAATAAGTTTTCTAAAGTTTTTCCAAAAAAGTAAAAAATTAACCCCGGGCCCACATGTTCAAAACCCGAGGTTCGAACCAAAACCTGTCTACCCATTTACCCACAAACTCAAATATATAATATGGTTTGAAATCGAACCTCAAATCAAGGTCCAAATTCCTAAGATTTGGAAAACCTAGTATCTACCCAAAATACCCAATTTCCCCCTTGAAAATCCTTTGATTTTGAGTTGAAATCATGTGAAAAGATGTTAGAGATTAAAGAAAATGAGTTAGAAATAACTTACAATCGATTTGGAGAAACTGCCTTTGAAAAATCGCCCTAGAGTGTTTTGGTTTTGAAAGAGTGTGAAAAAATGGTTGAAATGTGTCTAAGTTATGAATTTACAGGTCTGTGATATCACAATTGCAACTAGGGTTCGCAATAGAGGAGTCGCATTTGCGACTTCAGGTATTAATTGAAAACTTCGCATTTGTGAAGTGTATCTCACAAATGCGAGATAAGGCTGGCCTAGTGTCACGCCCTAAAGACCGAGGAGCACGACCGGCGCTCAACCGAGCAAACCCGACTAATCAAGCCTGTTAGGTTTCATTCTAAACAAACAAATTCTTGAATAAATATGAGATGGACTCCATTAATCATACTTAGTAAGTATTTCATTAACAACTTCCATTTCATTTCCATTAACATCTTAAATTATAATTATCAAAATATTAAAATTTTTATAAACCTTTGCCAAACATCAATATTTCTACTTTAATTTTGATACTGACACTACCCACAACCTGTCTACGGAGCCTCTAAACACAACTGAAGAGTAATGTAATATGGAAATACCGGTAACAAGGCTCCAACTATACCTCAAATACAACATACATGATAAACAGATGAAACAGGACCCCGAAACGAAGTGGGGCTCACCAAGTCAGCTGAAAGGATGATACGGCACTAGCTGCGACCAACACTGCCTGCTATAGAAACACCTACATCCATTTAAAGACATAGCGTCCCCGACAAAAGGGACGTTAGTGACATCGAATAGCACTAGTATGTATAACTAAATACCATCTAGTTAGAAAACACTTTCATACAAGAATAAGAAATTACAAGTATAACTCAAAACTTTAAACGATCACCACATTATCAAAGAAAAGAATCATACAACTTCCACATCATTTTTCCATAGCTTTTAGTTTGGGGCATTTCACACTATTCCTCATTTGTTCACAATACCACCGCTATCTTGAGCGGAGTCCGATCTCGACCCGATCGGCTAGGTTGTCTCATTTGAGACATATACTTCAATCACAATTTCGTTTTCCTTTTTTTCGGAATTCCTTCACAATACCACCGCTATCTTGAGCGGAGTCCGATCTCGGCCCGATCGGCTAGGTTACCTTACCAAGACATTGTTCCCTTCTCATTAATCGTTTCGTTTCACATCTATCATTTCATAGGCACCTGGGGCCACAACTTTATCACATCATTCTTGCCATTAGGTCGTATTTCACACCGTTCCCAATTTCAATATTTGCTTTGCTATTTAGGACAGTAGGTGCACACAAGAGCAATTTAAATCGTAAGCATAGATAAGATTTCACGTAGATGGCACAATAACGCAACTTCAATCTAAATTTGAGGTCTAAGAAATTCAATATATAATTCATATCTTTTTCCCCATTTCAAGTTATCAAGATAGCATGTTGATCATGTTGAGACACATATTTCACGCATATAAGGTTACAACACCAATTCATGTAAAATAACAATCGATGCAACAATTCAACTTTAATCTTACCATATTCACACGAACACCGATGAAGCTCAATTTCTAAAAGACGAGGTTTTAGCCATTGATGATGGGCTATAATTACGTATTTTAGTCGATTATTACACTCAAATTTACTGCATTTTGATTGAGTTTGAGCTTTAATCGCTAGTGTCTTGCACTAACTGTGTGTTTTATGCCTTGTAGGAGTGATTCCAAGCTATATAGATGTTATGGAATGAATTCAAGTGATTTGGAGCTTTGAAGTCTGAGTAAAAGCTCAAGGAATTAAGCCGAAATCGTGTTTGGGGTCAACGGATGATAGTTAGAGCAAACGAAGAATCGAGTAGGCATATTGCGAATTGTCTAGTAAAATGGATATCACTTTTTTCTCCAAACTACATTTGGTCACCACAATATATGGTTGGAAAGCTAACTCAAAGGGCTACAACTTTCATTTTTTATGTTTTTCAAAAAAAAAAAGAACGGGGCGCAATGCTCAAGATTTGAGCCAAAACGAATGAAACCGGGAAAAAAGGCTAGTTGGGTGCCACAGGCAGCGCCTAGCGCCACCTGTGGTGCCAAAAATAGTATGCACAAATATTTGGGTGCTATGGAGGGTGCCTGGCACCGGGCTGGGTGCCGGTGATGTGAAATGTGTCCTACTTCACCCCAAACAAGGTTATTTCGGCCCTAGACCTACCCAACATGTATAAAAGCAAGACTAAACCTATTTTTGAAGAGAGAGACGCCAATTTAGAGTAAACACACACACGGGATCATGAGGAAGCGGAGAATTCTCAGTTTTCTTCATCTTTTTCTAGTATTTTCAATTGATTCAACAATTATGCAATTGTTTGATTACATCATGAGTGACTAAACACCCATTGTTCTGGGTTGTTATTTAGCCATGAATATTGTTGTTTGATATTAGATTGACCTTGATTATAATTCACCAACATATGGTTGTTTCTTCAATTCTGTGTTTAATTGCTTAATTGTCTAGCCAACAGTTAGGTTCTATTTACTATCTATGCTATGCTTGGGAAAGTCGTGTTTAGATTAGAGAATAATTGAAGAGAGCATGATCTTAACCCTTAGGGGGAGGGTATTTGTGGTTAGGATAGGAATATACCTAGTCATCGTGCTTAATTAAATATCTTGATCTTAATGCGTTCTTAATAGATTGATTTCATAGGAATATAGGCGTTAATCTATTGAGAATAGGTGAGTAGTACTTAGAGAGAAGGCTATGAGAGCATTTATCGACTAATTAGCAACCACGAGTGTATTAAATGAAAGGGAGAGTTAATTAGAACACAATACGATTGGTGAATCGATCACAACCCTGGAATACTTGTCTCTACTGAATATACAACAATCAACTCGTTACTTGATAATTTAGTTATTATTCAGAATTGTAGTATAGTATAATCATATTTTTGGACTTTGAATTTAGCAGGATTGAATAACAATTTTAGTGATTTAGTGAGTAATTTATACAAGTCTCTGTGGGTTTGGCACTCAACTTATCATTATATTACTTGTCGACCACGTATACTTGCGTGTGCGTTTGGTAGCAACAAGTTTTGGTGCCGTTTTCGGGGACTTGAATATTAACTACTCTCTAGTTTTTGCTTTAATTGTTTATTTTGTGTATTCTAACGTTACTTGATTGCTGCTCTAATCTCAGAAACTTTGATTGAATGTGTAGGGTCAGAAGCCAGGACAAACTAAACAGCTTTGACCCCGAACCCGAGAAAACATTTCACAGGAGGTTGAGGGAAGCAAGGGATACAAACAATATTCAAGCACTGATTCAATTTCCTGTGAACATGGCAGAGGAGAAACATATGGCTGTTCAGAAGGTAGCAATGCCCAGTATTGCTAATGTTACCTCCAGCATAGTGAAGCCCAGGATCACTAGGCACTTTGAGCTGAAACAGAGCATGATCCAGCTACTTCATGCAAACGGGCAGTTTATGGGTCTTCCGCACGAGGATCCACAACAGCATATTCTGAACTTCTTGGAGATTAGTGACACTTATATCACTAACAGGGTCACTCCAGATTATGTGATGCTCACACTTTTTCATTCTCTCTATTGGGCGAAGCTAAGCGATGGCTAAAGGCAGAGCCAGCTAATTCCATTACATCATGGAATGATTTGGCAAGAAAATTTCTAGCAAGGTTCTTCCCTTCAGGAAAAACTGCAAAGATCAGAAGTGAGATAGTTGCTTTCAAACAGAAAGCAGGAGAATCTTTATACTCAGCTTGGGAAAGGTTCAATGGGCTACTCAGAGACTGTCCTCATCCCAATCAGACGAATGAAGTGTTAGTTCACACTTTCATAGAAGGGCTCCATCCCCAAACAAAAATTATAGTAGATGCTGCAGCTGGAGGTCAAGTATTGGAGAAAAGCTTTGATGAAATTTATGCATTACTGAACAAATTCTCCAAAAGCAATCCGGATTGGCAAGGAGAGATGGGTAGGAACATGGTACAAAAATCACCAGCGGTTCTCGAATTAGATGTTGTCTCAGCATTATCAGCACAGGTCTCTACGCTGACCAACCAAGTCAATCAGATGACTATGATCATTAACAAGCAACAAGCCCAGCCAGTGCAACAAGGTCAAATATTTTGTGAAGTATGTGGGGAGGGTCACATGAGCAATCTATGCCTAACAAATCCAGAGTCTGTATATTTTGTAATACAAATCGAGGCCAAACAAATCAGTATGGGGACACTTACAACCCAACTGGAGGAATCACCCAAACTTCTCCTGGGGTGGAAATCAAGGCAATCAGAATCAATACCGGCCTCAAGCACCTCAACAACAATCCAGACCACCTCAGGATGAACAACAAGCTAACCTTGAGGAGATGATGAAGAAATTGATGGCCGGCCAGCAAGCCCTCAATCAAAAATTGATAGCAGATCAGCAAGCCTTCAACCAAAAATTAATAGCAGATCAACAAACTTTCAATCAAAAAATAATGGCTGATCTGCAGGCTCAATCCACAACACTGAGAAATTTGGAGAACCACGTGGGCCAACTTTCCAGAGCCCAAAATACCACACCAGCAGGGGCTCTTCCTAGGGATACTGAGCCTAATCCTAAAGCTCAAGTCAATGCGGTTAACTTGAGAAATGGAAGAGCATTAGAAGAAGTTCCAATGAAAAAGAAGGATACAGCTCATCCTGAAGGAGAATTAGTTCCCAAGCCAGTTGAGGGGAATGAGAAAGATGATAAAGGACCCGAGTTAGTAATTGAGACTAGGCCACCACCTCCGTTTCCACAAAGACTGCACAAGTAAAAATATGATGCTAAGTACAAGAAATTCCAAGATATTTTGAGCCAAGTGACTATGAGTTTGCCTTTGGTGGAAATTTTGCAGGAAGTGCCTAAGTATGCAAGGTATCTCAAACATATTGTGGCAAACAAATGAAGACATGCAGAGTCCAAAATAGTTGCACTTACTGAAGAGTGCAGTGCCAGAGTTCAGAGTAAACTTCCTTCTAAGTTGAAGGATCCTGGGAGTTTCACAATTCCTTTGTCTCTTGGAAAACAAGAAGTTGGTAGAGCCCTATGTGATTTAGGGGCTAGCATAAATTTGATGCCATACTCTTTGTTCAAGCAACTTGGATTGGGGGCGCTCAGACCTACTACAATCACTTTACATCTAGCAGATAGGTCACTAGTCATGCCTGAAGGAATCATTGAGGATGTGTTAGTTCGTGTGGGAAAGTTTATTCTTCCTGCTGATTTTATTGTTCTTGATTACGAGGCAGTTGAGGAAGTGCCCATTATTTTGGGACGACCATTCTTAGCTACTGGTGGAGCAATTATTGATGTGAGAGCAGGAAAGTTAAAAATGAGAGTTGACGATGATGAGGTCACTTTTAATGTGTACAAGGCACTTAAGCTTCCTAAGCATTATGAGGACTTGTGCATGGTTACTGTGGTAGAATCGAAGAGGATAAAGCAAGGTCCTTATGTGAATTATAGTGATCTATACGGGACAACTGAATTAGAGGAGGTAGTGTTTCCAACTGAGCGTGTTAAAATGATTGAGAAAAGAGTCACATATGAAAGAGGAGACCTTCCGAGAGCATGCAAAAAGGCTAGAATTCATGGGAGAAAGAAGAAGAAAAAGCGCCCAGCCTGAGCAGAGTAGCAGAGTCGTGCCACAACTATAAATAAGGCGCTTGTTGGGAGGCAACCCAAAATATATATCTTTTAGCTATTGATTAATTTTTTTTTAGTGTCAAGTTTTGTGTTGTTTTTGTTTTGCAGAGTAGGGGAAGTCTGAGTACCCAAAATTGAAGCTGAGGAGCATGTTTGAGCTTAAGTGTGGGGTCGTCCTGACCCTTAATATTGAGGATCATGTCCGAGCTAGGCCCGAGAGGGTCTCAGGGAGTATTTCTCACCCTTTTTTTAATATTTCTCTATGATCATGCATCGAGGACTATGCATAATATAAGTATTGGGTGGGGAACTACTTTCTGAAGTGTAATTGTATAAAACTATTTTTTTTAGTTTTTCTTTTAGAACTCGTAGTAGACATAGTCTAGGTTTAAAAATAAAAAAAATGAAAATTGAAAAAAAAAATGTAAAAAAGTTCAGACTTTTCCCAACGATGGATCTTTTGGACAATTTTCTTGAGGGATAATTGTCCGATTTAAAAATATCAAAAAGATTTTTTTTTTTTTGAATAGCTAGCTAGTATTCCTTGGTTTTTCTTTAGGCACCGGTTCTTTTCCAAGGATGTAGCTCGAACCAGGCATTTTAATTTCTTTTTAGGAGTAGTTTAGGAAGAAACTGAGTCGTTTTGAGATACTCATTGACATGATTGATGCTGGCACATTAGGCTATGACATACATTCTGTTTTCCCGTGTACTTGGTTTGAATTGTGAAGCCTAAGTAAAGTAAATAGCCTATTTTGTGACGCCTTTTCTTAGTTGTTTGACTTGTATGCTGCATAATGCAATGTTGCTTAAATTTCTTATTTATTTGTGCTTGCTTGACTTGAGAGTTGAACAGAACCATCTTGATTGAGTCACGTGCAACGTGTGTGTGAGGATTTGTGATTTTTTGTGCTATTGTAGTCTAGAACTTGCCCCGTGTGTTAATTGAAGTGAAATTGTAAGTTGTGCTAATCCAGGATATGACGTAGGCATTTTCTTGCTTGGTCATGGATGTGCTTGTCTCATAAAAATAAAATTTTCCATTGCTAGCGCCTTTGAGCCTATAGACCTTCCTTTGGCACCCATATTACAAGCCATACCCCCCTATTTTGTTCTTAATTTGATATTGAGGCACCCATATTACAAGCCATACCCCCCTATTTTGTTCTTAATTTGATATTGATTGAACCTGTAGCTCCTAAGGCACTTAGTTGCTAAAAGAAGTAAGGTTAGATATTGGGGAGTAGCTTTCGAGTGGAACCATGGAAGGGCTCGTTCGTGCACTAAAGTTGAAATTAAAGGTCACTAGCCGATGAACTTTATTGTATGGAGTGTGTGAAAAAGAGAAAAAAAAAGAGAAAGAAAAATTTAAAGAAAAAAAATGATAGTGAAAGTATGTAGAAACATAAAACACCTCCAATTGTAATTGATTTGTGCTAGTGAAAAATAGAGAAGTATGTAACTGAAAAGAGGGCTATGTTGGATGTGGCAAGTGAATCGGTTGAGAAGAATATGAGCTTGAATTGTAAATGTAGTATATTAAAGTGCTTAGGAGGGTTAGCCACTATTCCAAAATATATTCTACCCGTCCCTTAGCCTACATTACAACCTTAAAAGTCCTAATTGATCCTAGATTTGGCTAGCTTAAATTAGTAGAGATATACACTACGGGCAAGCTTATGGTACGACCATGGGATACATATGAATTCTTTGTGAGAGTGAGTGAATTTGGTTCAATTGTGTGGTGTCCTTAATCTATATTCAAAAGTATATTTGAATGTATGGACTATCTATAGTCACTTTTTTGTTTGTTGGAAAGGGCATATGATCTCATGAATGATTGGTAATGTTGTAAACTTTCTTGTTAGGTAAGTGCATGAATTGAGGGTGCTTAGTGGTTACAAGTCAGCTTTTGAGGTTGGGTGGTGACAAATAAGTTGTTGGAATTTATTGAAGTGAAATATTATACTTGGGAATGCTTAGACGGGAATAATGTGAATTGTTGTATGTTCATGCTTGTGTGCCGGTATTGATCACAGTCTAGGGTATAGTGTGTGGGTAAAAGTTAAAGTACTCCTCTATAATTGATACTTGTACATAGTTGGGGGGTTTATTAGATAGTCCCATTGCTCGAGGACGAGCAATGTTTAAGTGTGGGGTATTGATGATAGGCTATAGTTACGTATTTTAGTCAATTATTATACTCAAATTTACTGCACTTTGATTGAGTTTGAGCTTTAATCGCTAGTGTCTTGCACTAACTGTGTGTTTTATGCCTTGTAGGAGTGATTTCGAGCTATATAGATGTTATGGAATGAATTCAAGTGATTTGGATCTTTGAAGTCTGAGTAAAAGCTCAAGAAATTAAGCCGGAATCGTGTTTGGGGGTCAACAAATGATAGTTAGAGTGAACGAAGAATCGAGTAGGCATATTGCGCAATGTCTAGTAAAATGGATATAAATTTTTTCTCCAAACTCCATTTAGTCACCACAATATATGGTTGGAAAGCTAACTCAAAGGGATATAACTTTCATGTTTTACATTTTTCCAAAATCCAAATGGAACAGGGCACAACACTCAAGATTTGAGCCAAAACGAATGAAACCGGGAAAAAAGGGCCAGTTGGGCGCCACAGGCAGTGCCTGGCGCCACATAGTATGCACAAATATTTGGGCGCTATGGAGGGCGCCTGGCGCTAGGCTGGGCGTCGGTGATGTGAAATGTGTCCTATTTTGCCTGGGACAAGGTTATTTCGGCCCTATACCTACCCAACACGTATAAAAGCAAGACTAAACCTATTTTTGAACAGAGAGACGCCACTTTGGAGTAAAAACACACACGGGATCGTGAGGAAGCGGAGAATTCTCAGTTTTCTTCATCTTTTTCTAGTATTTTTAATTTATTCAACAATTATGCAATTGTTTGATTACAGCATGAGTGGATAAACACCCATTGTTCTGGGGTTGTGATTTAGCTATGAATATTATTGTTTGATATTAGCTTGACCTTGATTATAATTCACCAACATATGGTTGTTTTTTCAATTCTGTGTTTAATTTCTTAATTGTCTGGCCAACAGTTAGGTTCTATTTACTATCTATACTATGCTTGGGAAAGCCGTATTTAGATTAGAGAAGAATTGAAGAGAGCATGATCTTAACCCTTAGGGGGAGCGGATTTGTGGTTAGGATAGGAATATACCTAGTCACCGTGCTTAATAAAATATCGTGATCTTAATGCATTCTTAATAGATTGATTTCATAGGAATATAGGCGTTAATCTATTGAGAGTAGGTGAGTAGTACTTCGGGAGAAGGCTATGAGAGCATTTATCTACTAATTAGCAACCATGAGTGTATTATATGAAAGGGAGAGTTAATTAGAACACAATACGATTGGTGAATCGATCACAACCCTGGAATACTTGTCTCTACTGAATACACAACAATCAACTCGTTACTTGATAATATAGTTATTATTTAGAATTGTAGTATAGTATAATCATATTTTTGGACTTTGATTTTAGCAGGATTGAATAACAATTTTAGTGATTTAGTGAGTAGTTTATACAAGTCTCTGTGGGTTCGACACTCAACTTATCATTATATTACTTGTCGACCACGTATACTTGGATGTGCGTTTGGTAGCAACAGCCATACATACCTTAATATAGCTTTCCTTAATCCCTACAGTATTCCAGATCTCTTAGCACTTCGATCTATTGTATAAGAATTACAAATTAAATCAAGAATTAGGGACAAGATTAGGATTCTAGCTCGTTTTGAGTATATTATCAAGCATTAGGGGTGCATTTTGATCTTGGGTCCTTTTTGAAAGAAACTTCTTCAATGATATACCCTAATTGTTGTCTCTTTAGTTCTCATCCTCTCCATACCCCATTATCCCTTATGCATGCAAAGTTATTAGCCCTTTTTACCTTAGAGCTCAATTGCTAACCACTTATCTTAAATAGAAATTTCGAAATTACAAATTAGGGAACAAGTTCTTACCTTTTTTGAGTGAAGATCTAGCAATTCTCTTGACAATCTTCAAGGTTTTGGGGTAAGAGTTGGGTGGGGATTAGATGAAGATTACTCCTTCTCGCTCTAGAACTCCTCTCCTCGCTCTATTTTCAGTAGAAATAACATAGAGAAGGTCAGATGTGGTATTTTTAATGGAATGGGTCGGGTTTTAAAAATTAGAAAATAGGAGCTCGACTCAAATCTGCGATCGCAAATCAGACATGTGGCCCGCAGAATGGACCGCAAAATGCTTCCCAAAATCTGAAGATACTGTTTGGGTATGCGACAGAAATGCGGTCTGCATACCCGTTCTGCGGTCACATAATGCAATGCAGAACTACTCCTTACAAAATTCCAAGTGAATTATGCGACGACTATGCGATGCACATATCGATTATGCGATCGCATAATTAACCGCATAGTTGACCTTAAATTGAGCAACACACTGTTTCACTCTGCGACGACTATGCGGTCCACATAACTGTTATGCAACCGCAGAATCGCATTTTTCCGAAAAATATTATTCCTTGACTTTTTAATGCATAGATCAGTCCAACTGGTCTGAACCGCAGCGAGCTTGGCATTACGAGCTCTCGGGTTTTGAGTAGAAATTTTTACGGGGCCTTACACCCAGGGTCCTTCGCATTTGGGACGAAATTCTCTCATTTGCGGACCCTTCTTGCATCGCAATTGCGATGCCTGATCTCGAAAATAGGAGATCAGAGGCCTGCTACACACCTGCAACACACCAGCAATTTTTCTAAGTGCAATTTCACTCCGTGGCCTATCTAAAACTCACACGAGCCCTCGGGGGTCCAAACCAAACATGCATGCAAGTCCAAAAATATCATACGGACTCGATCATGCATTCAAATTACCAAAATAACATCAACAACTATGAATTTAGCATCAAAATCGTGAAATCACTTAAGAACATCAAATTTTCTAATTTTCTCAAATAAGGTCCGATTCACGTCATTTCAAGCCTGTTTCTTACCAAACTTCACAGTCTCAACCTAAATCACATATAAGACTTGTATCGGGCGTTGAAATCAAAATACGGGCCCGATACCATCAAATTTCAAATACATTTCATTTTCAAAAACTCATATATTTTTCAGAAAACAATTTTCTTTAAAAATTTATTTTAGGGCTTGAGACATCGAAATTTGATTCCGGGCATATGCCCAAGTCCCATATTTTCTTACGGACCTCCCGGGATTGTCGGAACACAGATTTGTATCCGTTTGCTTTAAATATTGACCGAAGTCAACTTAAATTCATTTTAAAGGTAAAATTCATTATTTTCCACAGATTTTCATATAATGGCTTTCCGGATACGCACCCAGACTTCGCACACAAATTGAGGTGAGGTAAAAAGAAGGTTTTTAGGCCTCGGAACACTGAATTTGTTTCTAAAATAAGTGATGACTTTTTGGGTCATCACATGTTAGTAAACTGTATTTGTAAAATAATTTTGAGAAGATAAAATAGCATATATATAGAAATGTAAACGAAATAGAATTTAATCCGAGCCCACTGAATTCATAGAGTTTCCTTAAGGAACTTAATCCCCTCCTTGTACCCGAGGTTTTGGATTTTTTCTTCCTAGGATAGAACGAATTACACACTGATGTAGCAGTACTTCATACCCCAGTATTTCAGCGAACACAATAATCAGTAGCAAATCACACTTACCGTTGCTTTCTTTGTAATTAAAATAATGCAAAAGAAACAAGGAGAATTTAAAAATTCGTATGGAAAATCTGGGAGAATGAACTGCTATTTATAGCCCCAACCTGTTGAGTTCAAACGAAGAGAATCAGTCACGTAAAACAGCCATAACATAAATGGCCATTTACGCAAATTAAAATGAAAAATGGACGGGCAGAAAAATTACTTTTCCGTTACAAAAACGGATGGGCAGAGGAGATAATTTGGATTTAATATTAATTTTTCGTTATAAAAATGGATATTTAATAATATTGCGTTAATTTTTACTATTAACAAATAAATTTGGTCCAAAAATTAATCAAACCAAAGCCGAGGCGAGCGACAACGACGGCGCGAGACTTGCCTTCTTCTTAACTCTTGAAGAGCTAGAATAAGAGCAATTGTATATATACCCATCAAAAGTCTTTTCCTCCTCCAATAATATCCCTTTGTCAAAGAGAGAAACTCAAATGTTTTGTTTTTCCTTCATTTTTCATTCACCCTCTTTTGTATTAAAATAGAATAGCTTATAAAAACCAAACAAATACATCATAGAGTGTACCTATTAGAAAAAATGGCTCATGATTTTCTTCTTTTAACAGAGCAGGTCTTTTGTTTAGCGAAGTGGGAGTTTAGTTTAGTTATTTGGTTATTTTTATTGGTTCCTTGGTTATTATCCTGTATTTGTAAATAATAATTCTGAAAAATAGAACGTTATATTATAAACGTAAATATAAACAAAACAATAATTAATTCGAGTCCACTGAATTCACAGTGTTTCCTTAAGGAATTTAATCCTCTCCTAGTACCCAAGGTTATGGATTATTTTCTCCCAAAATAGAACGAATTATATACTTGTGTAGCGGTACTTCAAACTCTAGTGTTTCAGTGAACACAAAGTTCGGTAGCAAATCACACTTACGATTGCTTTGTTGTAGTTTAAAACAATGCAGAATAAGGGAGGAGAACTCAGAAGTCGAATGAAAATTCTGAGAGGAAGGAATGCAAAATATAGCCAATGTTGACTGCTGAAAGAAGAGGAAATCAGATTGCAATGCGTTTTTCTGTGTGTCTTTCTCCAACTGCTGCTGCTCATATTTATAGCAGTAAGTTGTGAGAGATCAGCCCCCCTCCATGGTGGAACAAGCAGTAGCTTGTTATGGAGCAAACACTAGCTTGTTGTGGATCAAGCACTTGGAGCGGCTGCTATTGCAATTGGTGGTACAATACACGGATTGGAAAACATCCGTTACAAACACGGATTATATTACGTTAATATTCACTATTAACAAATAAATTTGGTCCAAAAAATTAATCAATCGATCGATTATTTGACCAAATCCAAATCTGAAGCCGAAGCCGAGACGAGCGAGACTTGCCTTCTCCTTAACTCTTTAAGAGCTACATGAAGTGTATTTGTATATAAACCCACCAAAGTTCTTATCCTCTACTAATGAGGGATAATGTCTCATTAAAAAAGAGAGAAACTTAAAATTTTACTCAAAAATTTCATTTTCCCTCCATTTCCCATTCACCATCTTTTTAATATCTTTCCATATTAAAAAGAAAACTCAACACTTTTTTAACTGATTTATCTTATTTTTGTTTGTTACAACAAAGGTTTATATAAGCTCTGTGTGTATATTAAATGAGGTGGCATATTTAAGTGGTTAACTTATCCGCGTAAATGGCGCTTGAGAACACACATGAAACTTTTCTTAAAGTTTGAACTGAAAGTGAGAGTATTGAACTGAAAGTCCGAATAGAAATATTTTCTCATGCGTTCAGGTCTTCAACTAGAATATGAGGATCTCTTAAAGTGTCTGAATAAAATATACCAACAAATTTATGGAGTCATAGATATACTTCGCCTTTCAAGAAAGGGTGTAATTGATGGTCAATGGACATACGTATATATATTTTACTAGCCAATTAAAAATATTTATAAATTTATTTTCTCTTTTATTTTTTTTTGGCAATAAAATAATGCACGTTGAAGTTGCAACTACTAAGACTGTAACTGCAATCCATGCATGTACTTTTGTGGTCTTGAGCAAATTAAGTCAAAATTAAATCAAACGTAAGTATATATGTGTGGAGTAATTTTGTTTTTTGGTCTATATAGTAATTGAGGGTGGTTTATTCCCTTTGCTTAATAGCAATGGTTTTTTAGATAGACATTGGCAGATCTATAAACGTTTGGACAACAAACATTTTTCTGAATTTAATGTTTCCTCTTGCATTTTTAACTTTAGCTCTGGACAATAACGAAATTGTTTGTTTCGTAAATGTCTAGTTTTGGCTATCACTCTAAGCACGTTAGTCCCACATTTTTGTATTGTCCACTTCAACATTTATTGTCCAGATGCCTCTCCTTAAGCTCTCTAAGTTATTAGACAAAATCTCTTTAAATAAAGTGTCTCTTGTTTGATAATCTGAAATAATTGTACAGTCATAGATTTAATTATTTGTGCTGCTTTCTCTTATTTTACATTCGGCAATTTTTTAGCTTTATCTGATATAAAACTCATTGAGTTACTTTCATAAAATTTAGTTTTTGTAACTTTGAAGTAACAAACTGAAAATTGAATGACCATATGTAAAATTAACCCTATATTATCCGTCGGAAGAATAGAGTAGTATAACTGAAACAAAATATGCAAGGATATTGCCACAAAATCCATTAACTTAGTTACAGATATTTCCTAAATTAAAGTTTAGCACATATGTATAAGCAATTTTAGGTAACTAAGATAAGCATATATTTTCCTATAGAAATTGGGACTTTGATGCTTGTCTTTATCTGGCACTTGGTAATGATTGGAAAAGATGTTAATGTCTTGTTGTGACCTGTGAGAGGTGATTCTTCTCAAAGGGATTTGAGATTTTGAAAAGCTATAAGACCGAGTCCAAAACCTTTTTAATGATTTTTTGGATAAAAAATATATTTTTAATATTAAAAAAAAAGTTACCTAAATAGGTATTTCGCAGTATAATACTGCGAATTACCTTAATGGAAATTTAGCCGTTCGAATTATAAATTATTATTTTTTTTTTAATAATTCGCAGTATTACTGCAAATTATTAAAAAAAAATTTATAATTCGTAGTACCTTTATTAATGTGGCCCCACCAATTAACTGACATAACAATAATTCAAACACATAAAACGTAGTACTATATTGCGAATTAATTATTAAATTTTTTTTACAATAAAGCAACTTTTTTCACATGGGTTTCATCTTTTTCACAATTAACAAATTTTATTTTGGTTGTGTTATTGGTTGCTAAAGTCTGAGTTTATTTTCATTTGCAAAATCTTGTACTTTTATGATAATTAAAATATGTCGAAATCTGAGTTATTTTTTAGAATTTTTT
>MU705118.1:44707-67147 GCA_026770625.1 Nicotiana glauca
AATTTTTTTTTAATAATTTGCAGTAATACTGCGAATTATAAAAAAAAAAAATTTTTATTACTTTAACGGCTAAATTTCCATTAAGGTAATTCGCAGTATTATACTGCGAAATACCTATTTAAGTAACTTTTTTTTTAACATTAAAAATGTATTTTTTATCCAAAAAATCATTAAAAAGGTTTTGGACTCCTATAAGACCTGACACTTGGACCCATTTGGCCATAAGTTTTGCCAAAATAAATTTAAAATTTATTTTTAAAATTCATGTTTGGCCATAAATTTTGCTCATATTTTGGCCAAATCCCAAATCAAAAATTTCAAATTCCAAATCAGCTATTGAGCTGAATTTGGGCCAAAATCTCAAAATTTGGGAATTATATACATGTTTTTTCAAAATAAAGTTGGAAAATATATTTTGAAAACGTATGTCCAAACATATTTTCATCTTCAAACCAAACTTCACCCAAATCAGATTTCTCAAAATAAATTTAAGATATATGGCCAAACGATAGCTTGATATTAGCCATTACAAAGGACCACATAAGTTTTTGAGAAACTAAGCCCCATATTTTCTCTTGCTGCTAAAGGTCAAACAACGTGTAAAAGCTGCAAAACTACCGGCTTGGCTCTAACTCGTTGCTTTCAGTTCGTATGCATATGCAAAAAGAAAATGAATATAATGTACAATAAAATCACCATTTCTTTATGATTCTTGATCCTGGATTTGTTAGCTCTATAAGCTATTGAATATCTCAAGTGTTCTTTTCAAATTCTACTTGACTTGACTTTCTTCTCTTAGTGGGGTATTTAGCGGCAATTTTAGCCCAAATTTGTTTGACCCGCCCAAGGTTGGACTGGTCATTGATCCGTTCATTTGTTGAACTCAGCCCATCTTGATCCAACCATTTCAACCCATCAAAAGTTGGACTGACTTTTAACCCAAATTGATCCACGAGTAATTTTGCTAAAACATTTCAGAAGTAATTTTTTTTATTTGTTTAATATGTTATATATGATCATAACCAAAGAAAAAAGTCTTATTTGATATCTAATAAATTCATAAAAAAAATAACACACATCAATTAAAGCTTGGTAGGAGTTGGGTAGGTTGGGTATGACCCAAATTTTACCTCAACTTAATCTAGCCCCTCTCAACTCAAATTGACCCGCCTATTTATTAATTCCGCTCATTTTGACCCGCCCAAAATAAGCCCTAGCCCGCCCATTTAACGGTTACAATAGTCCAAATCCTACTACCAGTATGAGTTAAAGAGAGAGAAGGATTAAATGATATGAGTTGAAGTGCTAGTGGCGAATACAGTAGATTCGAGAAATGGGGCTGTGGGTTGGGGAAGGAGTCAGCAGAGTGCATGTGCATATAAAATTAAGCACTGGGACCACAAAAGGAACCCCATGGCCATGTCATGGCCACTCAATTAAATGGTTTGCATCCCATAAATTTGGCCTTATATGGGCAACCTTTCTGCCCTCATAATAAAGAATTCTGATATCTTTTTCATTTATCTCTTTAATGTATATGGTGATTGTTTCACCTGAGACCTGCAGTTACTATGCTACATCTTTATCATCATTTTCTTCTTATATTTTTGTAACTTTGTTACTTTATTAAGTAGTAATCTTTTCAACTGCTTTTGTAAAAAAGCGCACTATTTGTGCCTTCATACTACGAGCGATCAGATATGAAAATTTTCATTATATATTCCACTGACGATGTAATGAAAATTTTACAGTATTTGTTCAAGGTTATTTGTTTTATTGTTCAGGTTACTAACTATACATATTGTTGCTAATTTCCTACAATTACCTTTTAAGTGACCCAATAGTGTAAACGAGTTTTACATTGTCAGTGTACAACAAACAACAACAACAACAACAATCCAGTAAAATCCCACAAATAGTGTTTGAGGAGGGTAGTATGTAAGCAGACCTTATCCCTACCCCGAAGGAGTAGGAAGACTGTTTCCGGAAGACCATCGGCTCAAGATAAGAAGAAAAACAAAAAGGAGAGAATATTAGTTTAATTTCACCACAGAGATCATAGGAAAAATAGGAACATAAAATGCAAAACAAAAACAAAAATGATGGCTAGTAAATAGCTCCTGCACCGAAAAGAGAAAATAGTAAGACACGACAATGCCCCTAGCTATCTCAGACAAAAACACTACCAGACTAGGCTCACAACAGTACAAGGTAACGCAAGACTCAATTACCTCCAAGCCTACAACCGTAATGCTCGACCTCCACAACTTCCTATCACGTGTCATGTCCTCGGAAATCTGAAGCCTCGCCATATCCCGCTTGATCACTTCTCCCCAATACTTCTTAGGCCGCCCTCTACATCTTCTCGTGCCCTCCACAATCAGTCACTCACACCTCCTTACTGGAGCATCTGGGCTTCTCCTCTGTACATGTCCGAACCATCCGAGCCTCGCTTCCCGCATCTTATCATCAATGGGAGCCACGTGCACCTTCTCCCGAATATCATCATTTCTAATCTTATTCATCCTAGTGTGCCCGCACATCCACCTCAACATCCTCATTTCTACTACTTTCATCTTTTGGATATGTGAGTTCTTAACAGGTCAACACTCAGCCCCATACATCATGGCCGGTCTAACCACCGCTTTATAGAACTTACCTTTGAGTATCGTTGGCACTCTCTTGTCACACAAAACTCCGGATGCTAACCTCCACTTCATCCAAGCTACCCCAATATGGTGTGCGACATCCTCATCGATCTCCCCTCCCCCGTGGATAACTGACCCAAGGTACTTGAAGCTGCCTCTACTTGGGATAACCTGTGATTCAAGCCTCACATCCACGCCCACTTCCCCTAGCTCAGTGCTGAACTTACACTCTAGGTATTCCGTATTCGTTCTGCTTAGCTTGAAACCTTTACACTTAAGAGTCTGTCTCCAAATTTCTAGTCTCTCGTTAACACCGGCTCGTGACTCATCAATCAGTCAGGGTATAGGAATTAAATCTGATTGATATACATTCCAATAATAACTTGTCTTATTATCACTTAGTGATGGACCATATGTATTTATTTTTCAAGAATTGGCATTTATGGCCTAGTGCATTATGGGAAATGTTCAAAGTCAAGCAGATTTGGACAAAATGGTGAACCTGCAAAGACCAAGCCTTCAATTATGGCCAATTAAGAAACCAACGGAGTCAAGAAATTTTGTTTTTAATGGTCCTGTTATGTCAGCAAATAATAATTCAAGAATGGCTTTAAATGCAATCCAACTAAGGTCATATATAAAATTGGTATTATAGCAGAACTAACTGTAGTTTATGTAATTGCAAATAATTTCCTGCCTAGTTGTATGCTGCTCAATCTTGTTATCCTGTTAATTGGGTCTTGTTATCCTGTTAATTGGGTTTTCATATGTTTTCCGTACTAAACTTGTTGTTCCTTAAAAATATGAACATAATTCCATGTGAGGCACACAATTTGGATTTTTATAGCATGTCAGAGATCTACTGAGATTCGTCGCAGCAGAACAATGTTAAATAGTCCGTTTAAAATGTGTCCACTTAGGGATGGCAAACGGTCGCGTATAAGCGGGTAGAAAACGGGTAATTCAAAGAACGGATAAATTACTCGACCCGACCTGTATTTTGAAATAGATAAAAAACGGGTTATTCGGCGGATAATATGGATATTCATAGGAGAATTTCTAGTCTCTCAAACTTGAGGAACCCCCAATTTGATGCTTTACGAATATAAAAATTAAACACATTAATTATCCATTGATTATCCATTTTCTAAGTGGATAATATGGTTCTTATCCAAATTCGATCCGTTTTTAAAAAGTTTATTATCCAATCCATTTTATAATGGATAATATGGGTGGGTAACTGTTTTGTTTTAATTATTTTGCCACCTCTCTGTGTCCACTGTTGTTGTGGATGTGTTAAAATGTTTTAACTTCTATAAAGGATTTTCAAAGGTAATTACAAGTACCCGTCTATGATATTAGTAACCTAAAAGATAGAATAAGTAACTTGCCAGAATTGGTTAATATACACATATAGTGATTTTTTTTAGTTGTTATTGTATATAAGTTAAATCCGTGTTAAAAAATACAATGGTTGTGGCAAATTGTTGCCAACTTAGAGAAACAATTTCGGACCTTTATTTGCAGTTGAGTAGTTTAATGTGTATAAATATGTCATATAGGTAATGTATACTCCAAAAATCATAAAATTTCAATATTAAAAAAGTAAAAAAAAAAAAAAAATAGGAGAGGAAAGAAGTACTTCAAAACTAGCTTGTGGTATTTGTGAAATCAAATAGTTGGAGTATGTTGGTTGGCAGGGGTGTATGTAGGTCGGGTTGGTTCGAATTTTTCAATTACTAAATCTAATCAGCTGTGTCGGGTTATTAAATGTAATGATCAAATCAAACCAATAAAAGTAAGATTTTTTAACCTCATTTTTTCTCGGGTTTTTTGTGTTATTTTCATAAAGTCTTCATAACACGAAATATAGAATTTGTACTTTAAGTATTTCTTTATCCAAGTAAGGCAGAATTATATAAGGTGTTTTTTCAGGAAAACAACATAAAATATAAGATGATTTATGACAATATACTAAAATATTCAATAATAAAGATTATAAAATCGCATAAAAATATTATTATTAAGCCATAATAAAAGTGAACATAAACTAAAATTATAAAGTTGCTAAAATAGGTACGACTAATAAGTACTATTATTTACATGATCAAACACTAAAAAAAGTTATGCATTTTATCTAAACCATGGAAGAACTAAAAAACAGATATCAACATTATGGTCATTCCTAGTACAAGTGAATTAAATCTCTTTTGTAAGCATTAATATTGATTTGAATTTGGTCTAGATTTTATTTGATCACTAATATTAATGGAGTAAAAAACTTATTAGAGCATTCAAAAATTATATGTCCAAATTTGCAATAATACATTAAAAGATAAAATTGTGAAAAAGTTTAAGAAATATTTATAAAGTACATTACAATAAATACTTTAATATATTAAATATATTTAAAACTTTTATATATGTAATGTTGGATTGGTCTGGTTGTGGTTTGACTTTTTTTACTTAAACCCAAACCAAATCAATTATGGTTGGGGTTTTTTCCCCAACACAAAAACAAATGGAGCATTCAAAAATTATATGTCCAAACTTGAAATAATACATTAAAAGATAAAACTGTGAAAAAGTTTAAGAAATATTTATAAATTACACTAATAAATACTTTTATATATTAAAATATTTAAAACTTCTATACATGTAATGTCGTATTGGTTCGGTTGCAGTTTGACTTTTTTTAGTTAAAACCAAACCAAATCAATTATGGTCGGGGTTTTTTCCCCAACACTAAAACAAATGGAGTATTCAAAAATTATATGTCCAAACTTGAAATAATATATTAAAAGATAAAACTGTGAAAAAGTTTAAGAAATATTTATAAATTACACTACAATAAATATTTTTATATATTAAATATATTTAAAATTTCTATACATGTAATGTCGGATTGGTTTGATTGCAGTTTGACTTTTTTTAGTTAAAACTAAATCAAATTAATTATGGTCGAGGTTTTTTCCCCAACACCAAAATAAATCAAATCGAACCATAATCGGGTTTTCTTTTCTTTTTTTCTCTTTTTAACTTGAATTATTAATTTGATATAGTTTGTCGGTTTCCTTTTTACACCCTACTGGCTGGCTGTTGCAAAAATTTTGTTGAACATATTGTTTCTTGCAATCACACTGTATTACTAATATCAATTGCCAATGGCCAAGACTTATTCTCTTTATTTGCCAACCCCATTACTAAGCCAACTGGCAATTTTGATTCTTCACAAAATTGAAGAAAAAACCAATAAGGGCAATGGATAAAGCAAACGACAAACTCGTGTACTAGTCTTAGTGCTAAGTTTGGTATTGTATACTTCACTCTTCTCCTCTCCCTAATTATAAATAAATAGACTACCAACAAATAGGAATCAGTCCATTTTAATCTTCAATTCTATCTTTTTCACCAACCTTTCTTTTTCAAAAAAAGCCTCTACTTTCAAGAAAAAAAGCTGAAATCTTTTTAGGTGAATTTGTTGCTAAGAAAGTCTAAAGAATGAGTATATCAGCTTCTGAATGCACTAATGAGTGTGAATCTGGATGGACAATGTACTTTGATGAATTCTCATATTCAGCAGATAAATGCAATGGAGTTAAGGGGAGAAATAATATTCATGAAATAGAAGGTAGGGGAAAAACAGTAAATGTTGATGAAGAAGATTTGTCTATGGTTTCTGATGCTTCATCTGGTCCACCACATTTCCATGAGGATGAAGAAAATGGACATGTTTTTTATCCATTGGTTTCTGAATACACAATGGCAAAGCAAAAGAGGAAAATAAAAGAGCAGAGTGGAAAACAACACAATCTCTGTCTTGATGATACTGCTACTTCCAGCTTCCCAAAGGCAAGTTCAATAATCTTACAAACCAAAAATTGCTCCTTTGAATATTTTTTTATTTTTTTTAAAATTTTTTTCCTTATCAAAAGACATCTTCTTAACGAGAGCCCTAGAGCAACGGTTAAATTGTGTTTGTGTGATTTATATGGAATCACCCATCAATAATTGCATCACTGTTAGCTGCCTACATCACACCTTCTTGGGATGCAACCTTTTCTCGAATCCTACATGAATACGAGATACTTTGTGCACTGTGCCGCCTTTTAAAAGCCGTCTTCTGGTGATATTTACCTTGAGACATGTATTCCTTCATATACATATCACCAAAAAAGCGGAAGACTAAGAAGACTTTGTCTCGCCCAACGTGTTAGACATTGGCGTTTACCTCTTGCATTACATGTAGGAGGGCATATAATACCTTAACTCCACAGCGTTGACGTGTGTTACTGTCTTATCTAAAAGCTTATATTATTAGAGAAAATATACTTATAGTGACTTGAATACTCACATCGTATATGAAGAATGGACAAGCTCATTCTTCCTAGTGAAAAGGGCAAGTTCTCTATTTAATCTTATTCTTTGATACGTAACTTTGCCACATGTTTTCAGGATACCACAGGTTTTTATAATGAAACAACTTACACGGAGCAAGTAGCAGGCTACTCTGGAACATATTCCAAGGTATTTTTAATTTCTATTTCACTCCTTTGCTTTTGTATTGTCATGGTTTATTAATTGACCATTTAATCTATGCAAATGCCAATCCTTTTTTTCTTTCAGGGTAAATCTGTTGTGGGGAAACATTTTGGTTTCTTGAAAACATCTCTGAAGGGGAAAGCTTCATCTGAGAAATCTGGTGTGTAATGTAGTTAAAATTTTAAAAAGGCTACTTTCAGTTATTGAATTAGTATTTTAATTTTTTTTTTTTTTATATATAAATAGTTTGGCTTTGTGATTTTTGCAGGTTCTTTGAAGGGAAGAAATAAGGGATGAGAATTTTACAATTAGATTTATGAGGATCTTGTATTTATCCTTCTTAATGTTTTTTTAAATCCTTCTTCTATTTGTTCCTGTCCATGTAATGGGAAACAACTGAAAGCATAAATGTGAAGAAAAAAAATTTATGTCTTTATTTCACATAGTAGTTTTTCTTAAATAAAGGAATAGGACTTTTTCTCATACCAGTAATGCTCATCAATGTCATTATTCTTTAACACTATGCTCTATTGTTCAACGAAGTTAAACCCAAAATACAATAACAACAATAAACTCAATGTACACTCACAAGTGAGTTTGGAGAGATTACTGTATACGAAGACTTTACCCCTACCGTAAGAAGGTAAACAACTGTTTCCGATAAACCCTCGGCTGAAAAAAAGATAACAAAAGAGCAGAAGCACCATAACACCAGCAAAATGACAAGAAAACCCAATAAAATGAAATAACAGGTAGTGATAGAAATCTAAAAAAATAAAAAAGTACATGACTAACACTAATAATACTAGTATGGAAAAGAATAATACACGACTATCTACTAACCCTCCACCCTAATATTCGACCTCCACATCCTCGTATCAATGGTCATATACTTCGTAAGCTGAAGCAGCGCTATGTCCTGCCTAATTCCCTCTCCCCAATACTTCTTTGGCCTACTTCTACCTCTCCTCGTACCCACCAAGGCTAATCTCTCACACTTTCTTACTGGGACATCTGCGTCTCACCTTTTCATATGTCCGAACCAACCCACCCTCAAAATAAATAAAAAATGGATGTCTTGTGCTTCAAATGACAGAATTCTTGCATAAGACCAATTATTCACGGAAATAGCCATCATGGAGAAGTGAAAGAACAACCTGTAACACTAGAAAGCAAGGAAAAAGTCACACTTTTCTTCTTTGAGCATTAGCAATAAGTATGCACCCGAGGTTGACGTCAAACGATGTTAATTTATCATCATTGTTTAATTTAACTTGGAGTATAATTTAGTGGTAAAATTGTATTTAAAGGCACATATTATGTATTTATTCACGAATATAATTTAGTGATAATATTGTATTTAAAGGCACAAGTTATATATTTATATATTCACGAGTTGGGGTAAACACATAGTATGGTCGGTACCTTTTTTTCAGAGCATTGACAGCCTAGCTGTGGGAATACATTGGGTGATTTGATGAGTTGAATGAATCAGGTAATGTAATCTGCTAAAAATGTAACAAGACAAGATGAATGATAAAGATTGATCCATTTAAAGTCACCAAAAAGGCACAATCCCACCTTCTCATGACAGCTACACACTATATATAAATGTCATCTATATATGTTTATATATCATATTGGTGCAATGCAATTATTGATTTTTGTCCTAGAGAAGGTTCTCCATCCAAATCTTTATTGGTCATATGATCCTTAGAATTGCAATCCGTATCTTGGAGAGTGACATAGTTTCTGGAAAAAAGACAAGACCTCCAGCTATTGTTCCTGAGTCCTGACAATTTCCTTTTATGGTCCACTCTAATCAATTGTTATTAGTTATTACTAATGTCATAGAGTAAAATTGGAATGCACTAGCATTAAGTTACGTGTATTTGTGTATTTTGATGATCTAACAAACTTCTTAATAAGAACCAGATTGGAAACCTATTACACATCCTCAAAGTGCTAAAAAACAATCGGTCTCAATCCCAACAACTCGAGTCAAATAGACAAGAGAGGAAATAGATGTCCATCAGTTCCTCTGATGACAGTACGCATCAACTCTTTACAGCTGTGTTGCTGCACTGTTTTCCGCTTACGCAATAGCGCAACAATCACCTTTTTGAGCATGCCTTGTACCGGATAATTGCATACATCATCCCAATGGCCTCAACTGTATATTACCAACATGAGCCAAGGGAAATCGACACACTTGCACAAACCTAAATCATCAATACTCTCTCAAGTGTGCTGCCAACTTCAAGTCATAGAAGAACAAAGCAATAACAGAACCAAGGACCAGATCCCAGTATCAAGTCTATCATACGTCCTTAGTATTGTTATGTCTTTGTTAGTGTCACTTATTTGGAACTCCTACTCAGCTTACTTAGAAGCATTTATGTATGAGATTTTTTGTAAAATCATAAACCCTATGTTTGTGTTTTGGCTAGAGTTAGTCAAAGGTGTGCTTTGTAACAGAGCTATTACAAAGAGGCTTGTAATTGTCACGACCCAAAACTTAACCTGTCATGATGGCGCCTAACATAGTACTAGGCAAGCTGACTACTCAGACATTTCCAACACTTTCAACTTTGAAATATACTAAAACTGTTTAAATAAATAAAAATATCATAAAACGAGATAGAATATCATAACTCAATACATAAGTTTCTCCAAAACCGGTACACTGTCTCGAAAGTAGAACTGAATAAATAAACTGAAAGATAGGGGAGGAGAGTCAAGGTCTGCGGACGCCAAAGCATCTACCTCGATGATCTCCTAATGTTTGAACTTTGTGAATCAGCAACCACCTTGACCCAAAATACCTGGATTTGCACACGAGATATAGGGTACAACCAACTCAGCAAGTAACAAGTCTAACTATTGGACTGGAAGTAGTGACGAGCTTTGCAGATACAGTTCAATTACGGAATTTCAATACAGAAATGTAGGCATGCTTTCAAGTTTAACGGTTAAAGCCCAAATAGGTAAATCATGTAAAATTCAATTGAAACAAGATATAGCACATCTCGGTAACTACATGACAGATATATGTGTCAACTGAAGTACACAACAATAATGAAATCAAATGTATACTCTCGGTGTATCAACCACTCAGTCCTCTCATTCACTCCATCCTCACAGCCACTCAATCCTCTCAATCGCTCGGTACTCGCACTCGTACTTAGTAGGTACTTGCGCTTACTGTGGTTGTGCAGACTCTGAAGGGGCGATTCCAGCCCAAGCTCTATAACAAGCCAATCATGGCATGAATCACATAAACATGTTGCAGAGTGCAGCCCGATCACATGAATATCCTCACAAACAGGCCCTTGACCTCACTCAATCATCAATCTCTCCAGTCTCTCATGCTCTCAAGAATCATGGTAATCAACCCAAACAATAATGATATAATGGATTGATAAGGACAATAGAGATTGAGATATAATATGGAAAAAATAGTTGTGACTGAGTACAAAATGGAAAATTAAGCAAATAATTCAACATGTAACATGATCTTTGTAGATTCCAACAGTACCAACAAATAGCCTAAAAAGGATTTCTAACATAACTGGCAGCTTAGTTTATCTAACACATGGTGAAAACAAGATTTATCAATTATATTGTTCCATGGAATCGACCAAGTCACAGTTCTTATGGTGCACGCCCACGCGCCCGTCACCTAGTATATGCGTCACCTCAATACCAATCACATAACACGTAATTCAGGATTTCATACCCTTAGAACCAAGTTTGGAAGTGTTAATTACCTCAAACCGTGTAAATCTCTGCTCCAACATGCCCTTGCCTTGCGAAACAGCCTCCGAATACCTCAAATCTAGCCACAAACAATTCAATACACTCAACACGAGCTAAGGGAATCAATTCCACAAGAAAATACTAAGTTCTTAATCAAAAGTCAATTGAAAGGTCAACACCTGGGCCCACATATTGGAATCTGATAAAAGTCACAAAATCTGAACATCCGTTCAACTACGAGTCCACCCATACCAAAAGTAATTCAATCCGATACCAAAATTTCGATCAAATCCCCAAAACTCAGCCTAAGGACTTTCCTCTATTTTCCTCCAATTTTCAATCCAAATCACTAATTAAATGATGAAATCAAAGATATAATCATGGAACTTCCTTGAAAATCTCTCCAAATTTTTACCAGAAAAATTCGAATTAAATAATTTCTGCCTCGCCTGATCGTTAGTTAGCCTCCCACCGAGCTCCAAAAACCAAATTGTGAAATAAACTCAAACCATCATTTTTGATATTTAATATTCTGCCTAGAAGTATTTAATCGCGATCACGTAAATTGCTTCGTGATCGCGAATCACAAATTATACTGCCCACAATTTCACCCTACGCGAACGAGAAAAAACACCATGCGACTGCGACGAACATACTCCTCAAGCCTACGCAATTGTATCCCTCTTCACGCGATTGCGAAGAACAAATGTGTGTCAACCTAACTACCTCATTCGATCTTTACGAACGCGGCTTAGTTCACATGTTCCCGATTCACTCTAGCTACGTGATCGCCGACCACACATCGCGATCTTGTAGAACAAATTCCATCAGTGACCAATTAAGCCAATGCGATCGCAAACCTACCCACGTGATCGCATATAAGGAAACCAGATCACTCACACCAGCAAGATCTAGCAGTCATTCCAAGTTTTATTTCACTCGGTTAACCATTCGAAATCCACCCAAGGCCACCGGGACCCGAGCCAAACACACCAAAAAGTCCTAAAACATGATAAAAACTTACTCGAGCCTTAAAATCACATCATGTTGATACCCAATTTTTTTTTATCTATTTTTACACTCAAAATATTCTCAAAATAGCTTGTACATGCACATAAGTATGCCCAAGAATTTTTGACATTTTTTCCTAATTTTTAAAGCTTTTAAAAATTATTTTATTATTTGTTTTAACAGTACAAAATCCAATAATTATTCCCAAAACTATCATTTTGGCGAGTAATTTATTTCCATCCTTATGTTTACATCGCAATATAATTAAGATAATTTTTGTATTTTTTTTACAAATTTATTTGGTATTTTTAAAGGTAAATTGCTATAATTGCAATTATAGCCTATTTTTTGATTAATAGTATTTTATAATTGTAAAATTAGTTTCAGTATTTTTTAATTAATATTTATGTATTATTAATTAGTTCAGTGCTTTTAATTTTCTTTTAAGAGTATTTTTATTATTTTTTATAAAATAAAAAGGGAAGAAATGACTGTTTAACATTTAGTCTCATCTATTTCAATTATAGCCCCTTTGTATTTTAATTTTAACCATCATTTGGCCCAATCCCAACCCCAACCAGACCGGCCCATTTTTAACCCGACCCAACCCATAACCCAACCTAAATGACCCTACCCGATTCCCACCTACCCTCTCAAATCTGGACCGTTGATCATTCAAGATTAACGGCCATTGTTATACCCCATTTTAACACGAGTCAAACTAGATTATAACATATTGACTAATTCTGAAGGTTTAATTAATAAAAGAGAGTCGCCAGTTAATTATTTTAACGGTGAATTAGGACACCAATTTTAGCTAAGTAGTGCTTAAAATTAACTCTGTTTTTATGGTGTGTTTAAAATAAGAGTATGAGTAAGGGTTCTAATTAATCCTATAAGGAAGATAATTAAGACACTCTATGTGATCCGTTAATTACGATTAACCGGTCAAACTTAGGTTAATAGATTATACTACAAATAGGCTCAATTACTACGTTGATGAAAAATTGTTAAATGATTAGCGGTCCTACAATCATAGTGCTTGAAAATGTTGTCTTTTGAAAAGACTTTATGGACTTAGCTAGTATAAAAAATATATAATTTGATAAAACTTCTTAGTTCACACTTAGATTCAAAGAAATAACTTCGGCTATGACTTACAAGGGACAATTCTCTTTTAGAAACTGTTTGGATTTACTGCGATGATCCTGATATTATCAAAAGCCATTTTTGAAAAGCTCGTGTATTTTTTTTATTTTTTTTTTAATAAAAAAAGTCCCAAAAAATCAAAACTTCTCCAAGTGTTGAAATACTTTGAGTTAGTTAACCACCACAGGCTATCACGAATATTAAGGTGTTTGGCTAATAGATTTAGAATATAACAAAATGGTTTTAAAAATAACTAAGTTTCGTTAGTGCTGATTCTATATCTAATACCCTCATGTCCTATTCTAACATTATTATTAAGGCTTGGGAATACTATTAAATGATTTAAATTAGTCACAAAAGAAAAAAAATAGTCAATAAGGATGATCCAAGATAAAGTAATATTCAGTCCTCTGTTCAGTTTTCAAGAGGACGATTCTCCTATATTTTCGCTGTCCAAAGAGACGATGAGAACATGATGTTGTGCCGGTTTCATGCGGCTGCGGCGTTGAGTCTCGTTTGAGACTCTTCGTTTCTCCGGTATATATGACATGCAAAGAAAAGGAAGGTAAAAAAATTAGCGGACAACTTATTATTTGACAAACATTTCACACCTTAAATCATTGAATAAATAAGAGTACGACTTCAGTTTGCTACTTGTAAAAAATAATTTTGGGCCTTTTGTTGGCCGAATTTATTTTCTTTTAAATTCGTAGGACTTATAATAGTAATATTTAAAAATAGGCAGGTAACTAACTTATTTATTATGCCTAATTATAATTACTAATGATTAAATAATATACAAATCGTAAGATGCGGCAAGATTTATTAAATATAATTACAAAATATTTAAAATTTATTGCAAAAAATTATTCTCGCTTAGTGAGATAAAAGAAATAAAAAATACTCTTCGTGAAAAGTAACAATAAATACTATTAAGGTGTGAATGATAAAGATGATAGCAATAGAATTACTATTATGATGATGATGATAATAATAATAATAATAATAATAATAATAATAATAATAATAATAATAATGATGGTGATATTAAGTAAATAATAATAATAACAATTAGGTCTAGTTTGTGCTAAAAATGGTAAAATAATTATTCTTGCATTATTAGTGATATTAGAAGCTCAAGTGAACAATTTGGAAGAAAAGAGGGACAAAATTGGATGTCAACAGCCATAACTCACCCTTTCATAATTAAACCTAATGAACTACCCTAATCCCCCTCATTTCCACCCTTCAGCCGCCCTCGAATCCCCAAACCCTCTCAAACTCTCTTAAGGTTCTTTGGAACCCTAGCCTCCCCCTACCTTGTTCTACCGTGTTTTCACCGGAGTCCATGGCTTCTCAGGCCATGGAGAGCCTATACTCACCTCCTACGGCTCCTACATGCCTGATGCTCGAAGGTTCGAGGCCATACCTCGAGAGTCTTCATTTAGACCTTCACCGATTCGAGGATTCCGGCCATCTCCGGCCTTGCTCCGGTGGCTTTTGGTCTTCTGAGCCTGATTCTGACCTCATCACTTAGATCAGACATTTTTGAAGCTTTTCTCATTCTAGGGTTCATCTGAAATCCTAACTATCGAGGTTCTCTCTGATTATTTTGTTTAGATCTGTTATATGCTTGCACTATTGCTTAAGTTTCTTAAATGTTTTCTCCGATTTTCTTTCAAAAGTTACTTCTTTACGATTAGGGTTTCTAGAAAAGTTTCTTAAAAAATGCTTCTGACTCTTCTTCTTCTTCTTCTTCTTTACTTGGTATGAATCGATCCTTGCTATATTCTTATTTGCTCTTTTCTGACTCGCATGCTTTTCGTGTGTTCTTATGTTTACGGTATTATGAAGTTTTTATGTTGTGCTCCGTTCTGTCTCCTACTGATTTCAATATCATGCTCTCACATGCCTATCTTATATGTTCCTTTACAGTATTTTCCTACTGAGTTTTAGTCCTTTGTTTGCCTTTACCGGACTTTATCTGGGTTCTTTCTAGATGTGTTTCATCCACTATTTCCTTAAGTTTACACTACCCCTTTATCTCCTAAACTCGTTTAAATTCCAAGCTTTTCTTGAAACTTGTTCCCTGTACTTCAAATTAGTTTCTATGTTCTATTTGCCTTGAACCTACTATTGCGCTTGTATGTTTTCTCATGAGACTCTGAAAGAGGTCTCTGAGTCTGTTTCAATAGCTTGCCTTCTCATCTTTGTGTCGAATTTGAGTTTAAAAACCCTAGGATTTGGGGGTTTCTTTGGCAAGTTTGATGTTGTGTTTGGACAGGGGTTCTACTTTGAAACCTTGAACTCTCAGACTCATTCCGAACTTATGAACTGAATTTGAACTTTTTCTGCGTTTATGATTTTGAAACTTTCTTGCTAGTCTTTCGTAATTAGCATGACATCCTTCTTGCTTGACATGTCTATGTGTTTTATATATGAGAACTTCTCTTTCAAAGGGTTTGCCAACTGTTAATTGATTCTGAATCCCTTTAATATTGCCTACTTGATTGTTACTGATTTTTCCCTAAATTCCTTTACCTCTTTTCTGAATCGGTTCAATCGAATAAGGCTTTCAACTTGGTTATTTTACTGGCTGTTTTACTGATTCCCTTTCCTTGTTTTTCACAAATCAAGTACCACTAGACTTTTACCTTAAATATCTTTTATGTATTTACCCGTTATTGTACTGCTTGGGAAGATATTCTGATTGACCCTTTCCTTAATTATCTTTACCCGTTGGAAATCAGAATCCCTTAATTGAAGGGAAATTGATTTTCAAGGTTGTTTTCCTTACCTTTTCTTACTCACTTGCTGCATTATAAAAAGGGCCTTCCCTTGTATACTTTCAGTGATCCTTATTCACTGATCTTTGAATCACAAACACTTTTGCACTCTTTACTCTCTTCTGAGATCTTTTGCATTGCTTGCTCGCAATTTGGCTTACCAAAACTTCTGCTTTTCATTTACTTTCCTGAAACTAGTATGTCCTACTTTTGATTCTAGCATCAACTCCAGTGTGTTTACTTACAAGTTTTTATGCCCATGTCTACTTTACTGCTTTGTAGAGTTTAACTTTAAAGTAGTTATTTATGTCTTTCTATCTGTTGCTGCAATGAGTCCCTATCCCTATCCCCTTTTATGTGCTTGGGTTGTAGTTTAAGACATGGCAATATACAAAGTTATTGTCATGGATTAAAACTGGTTCCTTTGGATCCTAGCCTCTTTCAATTTCCCATACCCTCATTCCGTATGTGTATTGAGTTGAGGTATAGCCTGGCAGTATCCAAATTGCTGTCCAGGGTTGAACCTGACCTTCAAAGGGTCCTAACTCTCTAAATTTTTAAGCTGACCGTCCGGTCAGGGGCGTGCCAGCATTCTAATTGCTGGGCATGACCACCAGCCTGCCTTGGCATTCCCTAACTCCCCTCTATTGCACTTACACTTACTCCTAGATTTTAAGTTCTGCCCCCCTCCTATGAGCCTTGCCTTGGGACCTTGAGTTCCCTCTGAACTTGGACATTTGAGGGCCGGCCCTTCCACACTGCACTATAATCTGTTCTGCAATGATATTTGGGGTGTAAGCATTGCCTGGAACTCTTGAAGTTCCTTGAAACTTTGACACATCCCAAATAAGAGAAAGGCTTTGAAAATCCGATCCTGGAAGTTGGTTTATCTTATATTATTAGACCTCGAGTCTAGATTAGGCTGATTAGATGTAGATGTAATCACTGATGTAATTTTATTCCTTTTGATTCATTTGGTCTGTAATAAGCTTTGTAATAAACTTTGTTATAACTACTGGGGTATAGTGAAAAGGGATGTGATCGAATGCATGCCAAAGGGGGTAGAAATCATGTCTATAGAGTACTTGCTCTTTCAAATTCTGTATTTCACATAGAAATCATGTTAATAGGGCTATTACTTTCGAACTCTGCATTTTTATGTAAATACCATGTCTATAGGATATTTACTCTTTCAAATTCTGCATTTTCACGTAGAAATCATGTTTATAGGTTATCTCTTTCAAATTCTGCATTTTCACCTAGAAATCATGTTCATGGGGTTAATTTTGCATTTTTCACATAGATACCATGCTCATAGGTTTTCTGCACTTAGTGATAATACCCTGGCAATAAATCGATGATGAAGCTTTGCATATTGTATAGATAATATGCCTATAGGACTTCTTGCATTTTGCATATACATTTGTCACTAGGCAAGCCTGCTTATAGGAATTAAAATAACTAATTACATATAGATGACTTGCCTATAGGATCTCTACATAACAGTAAACATCGGTAAAATCAGTAACACTTAGAAAGTATGCTCATAGGAGTAATCAACTAAATCTGAATCGCTCACTCGTTCCCCCTTAAGTCTAAGAAATCAGTGGTAATTTTTTTTTACTCGCATAGCTTGCAACTAATGACTTTTTTTCAATCAGTTTATTCCTCCGTCCCTGAATTAATAGATATCATGCCTATAGGTTCCGTGTAACACACATGCAAATAGTTAAATAATTAATTAACTGTCAGTTTTCGGCAACTACATCTAAGAAGGACTAATTTGGACTCCCTATCTGGGAAATATGTGGCAAATCAATTCTTCCTACGTTAATTTTAACCAAGGACCTAAACAGTATATGTCAGCCATGCTAAACAATTCATTTCTTTAAGTGAGGAGGCCTACTCGAGCCTTTAATTTTCTTATTTCCTCATTAACTGCTTTATGTGTTTTGGTTATCGTCCTAGAATTTTATCCTTTTAAAACCTCTGAAAAGCCAAGCTCCCTCCTTTTAGGATTAGCAGTCCTAAACGCCTCCGGGACTGATAGGTGGGACGGGTAATAGCATGCAGTAGGTAGCGACACCATTCCACGCTTAATACCTTAACGAGGTGGGAAGGGTAGACATGGAGATGCTGATCACACGATAACACCATGCATACGATTGGCTACTGGTGTTGTGCGGATGATACATGTGTTTTATAAACCTAGGACCCCTTTCCTTTATGTGACTTTGTTAAATATCAATAAAATTCTGTCTTTGTTTCAGCTACCCGAAACTCCTCTTTAATTTTCTGCACTACTTTCTTCTAAATTTTCTGTTATTCATGTCTTGTTTCATTTTCTGCACTCATACCCTCCCTTAAACAAATTGTAGACCATCTAGACCTTAATTTCAGCATGCTTATTACGTACCTATTTGCAACCCTTATGTGTGAAATTATTTGTATATTTGTTGGCATTAAAGTCACAACATAGCATGGCCGGGAACCACACTAGTGGATCTTGAGGGGTGCCTAACACCTTCCCCTCGAGATAATTTCTAGCTCTTACCCGAACTTTTGTTTTCAAATTCAAACTCTTAGTGTCCTAATGCACTTAATCATTAGGTGACAACTCTTCAATTCCAAAAAACTCAATTCCCAAACGAGAATAAAGTTGTCTTCCCAAAATGTCATAAACTCGATTTCGCGAGAAAAAGGGGGTGTCGACAACATGGCGACTCTGCTGGGGATTCTTTAGGCTTTTACCACTTCATGTTATATGTGACTTTATAATTTTCTTTATTTCTTTGTTTAATACCTTTATTTGAAACTGACTTGTCTTTTATTTCTTTTTCTTTAACGCTTTCATTTACTGCTTTCCTTCAATACCGTTGTACTTTTCGAGCAATTATTGTAGTCATTATGAACGTGAAAATACGTGAAATTTTTTTTCATTTTTGTAATTGCATCTTCAGCATCATATTCAACTCATGCCAAACAAATACCATAACAACGCTTAATAAGTGGTTGCACTCTTCCAATATTATTACCCCCTAAATTTGGAAAAGGCATATTTGCGGTAAAACCAGTCGATCAGCGGTGCAGTCGACGGTTACGTGCCTTTCCCTCTTGAGTTGTTCGCTCAAGGGTACCGGTCTAGCACCCCATAGAAACCTTATTCTATTTAATTATTCATGCATCACTGTCAAACTTAGTCGAGTCAGTTATGCTGTCCACATAATGACTCTTTAAGATAGCCTTGTCCAAAGTTCACTGGGTTCCCCTGGAACCCAAACGGGCAACACCATGTTCTGTGCACTTATTTGGAGAACTAAATGCCATTATGCTAATTATTGATTTAAATAGTCGAGTCCGGTGGGATGAGGGACTAACCCTTTATTTTGTAGAAATAAGGCACGAAATCCCCAGATTCGACATGGTAACCAACATTCACCCAAGGTTGCTAAGCTGGTGGGAAAACCTTCATTCCAGCGACCGGACTTCGTCTGCAAGTATTTGGGAAACTTACCCCCTCTTTTGGAAATCCAGCCTGACAACAAAATCATAGAGGCTGCGACCTTATTCTGGGACAGTGATAGATTAGTGTTTCGATTTGGGGACCTTGAAATGACCCCTCTGCTCGAAGAAATAGGCGGGTTAGCCGGTATTCCTTGGGAGACTCCAGGTTTGCTCATGCCAGAAAACTGCAAGGGTAGAGATTTCTTCAAAATGATGGGTTGAAGAAAAACTCAGATTTGACTTGTTTGAAGGACTCCTATATTCCTTTCGACTATCTGTATGAGAGGTACGGTCATAGCAAGTCCTACCGCACCTATCCAGATAAATTCGCCCTCATATCATTGGGGCATATCTAGAGGAGAGTTTTTGTCTTTATGTTCTGCTTCTTGGGAATGATAGTGTTTCCTATGAAGAAGGCTAAGATCCATACCAGACTAGCCATGGTCATCAAGACACTAATGAAGGGGATTGGAGGGCAGCCTTTCAGCATAGTGCCCATGATTGTTGCTGAGATCTACCGAGCTTTGGAGAACTGTCAATGAAGAGCCAGTCACTTTGAGGGTTGCAACTTACTACTCCTACTCTGGCTTATAGAACATCTCCAAAAGGGTCGATACCGTCAAAAGCTTCCGCGAAGGCCATGGAATGATCATATAGCCTTTCACTATCCCAGGAGAATGAACTATATGCCTGACATGTTTGCTCAGCCGGGGGATGCTCGAGGATGAGTAGAGTTGTTTGAAAACTTGAAAGAAGACAAGGTGCAGTGGATGTTTGAATGGTTCCCTACCGGAGATTTCATCATCCGCTCTTGGGATGCTCCATTTCTTATACTCATTGGTCTGAGGGGAACTTATCCCTATGTCCCTCTCCGAGTCATGAGGTAGGCGGGGAGAAAGCAAGTTGTACCGGAGGTCAAAAAGATGAGTCATTTCAGGGCTGATTTCCAAGACGATGATAGCCCATACAAATATCAAGCTCAACACATGTGGAACAGCAAGATCATCCTGGAAAAGGATTCCATAGAGCCTGACAGATATCATGCCGGTTACACCCCATACTATCCAGGTTGGCTAGAAGAAGATCATGCTGGGTTAGGACAACCCAGGTCTGTTCAAGGTCACAGGTTCATCGACGAGATGGCTGAAATAAAGGTTAAATACAACTAGTTGCACAAGAGGATCAGGGAGTGCGGGAGTGAACATCAGAAAATTCAAGAAGCAAATCAAAGGTTGATCGAGGAATGGAAGGATATGGCTGTCAGCGCCAACAAGCGTCTAGGGTATTTGGAGCGAGGGTTGGTAAAGCTGGAAGGGAAATTCATCCGGAGGATCGAGAATTTCCAAAACGCCGAGGGAAATGAAGGAGGACATTTGGCCCGGGCTTATCTACTGCTGGGACTGCATGAGTAGGTGAAGCTGGTCGATGGAGCCAAAGATGCCGAGTCTGGGGAAGGTCCTTCTGGGACCAAATAGTTAGGAGTCTCTTTCCTTTTTCGTTTTCGAATGTAATAAGGCCAATGGCCATTAGTGACATTTTTACTTTATGCAATTTTAGTGTCGTTTTGGATTTCGTCTTATTTTTATCAATAAAATGAGGCATTTAGCATTATAAGTTCTCCAAATTAACTTGTCGCTAGGCCTACCTCGGGCGCAACGAGGCACCCAATTTAGGAAACGATTTATATTCTTATATTATGTATTTAAATATTGCAATATTTTTTTCTCAAAATTCGTACTAATTTGTTACCTTTTTGTTTTTATTTTTATTTTTATTCCCCTCCCCAAAAGGTTAGTTTGTGCACTCTGGTATCATCATCCTACTCCACAAGATCTAAGGGCCCTCCACTACCTCCTCCTCCAAGTCTTATCAAAAACAAGGGCAAAGCAAAAATGGAAGATTTGAACAATGTCAGAAAGGAGAACTCGGTTGAAAGGGTAGAGGTTCCTCAGGGTATTCAGGTGTCCAAAGAAAGTGCCGCCCAGCTCGAACAAAAGTTACTGAAATTTCAAGAAGAACTAGACCAAGTTCGGAACTTGGCGAGTTTTTCATTTTCCCTCACTTCTCCAGACGTCAACTTTCCCAATGCTCAACACCCCATACCTTTACAGAACATCCCAAAGCCGTAGAAACAACCCGCTACTCATCAAAATTGCAACACATGTCACAACAACACTCCACTCCTCATCCCTGAACTATCAAATGATCATCTCCACCACACTCCCATCTATGTGGAAACCCTACCACAGTACACTCAGCCCATTACAAACATACCGGAATCTGATGACAAAGACTCTCTCATAAAAAACCTAGCTGCCGAGCTCAAGAAACTAACTATTCGAGCCAGGGTGTTGAAGGAAAGAAAGGCATTGAAGGGCTGGATTATGAGGATCTTTCCATTTAGCCAGACGTCGAACTTCCCGAGGGGTAAAAACCTCCTAAGTTCTAGATGTTTGACGGCTCAGGGGATCCTAGAGTCCACTTAAGGACATACTGTGATAAGCTGGTCGGCGTAGGAAGAGACGAAAAGATTTGCATGAAGCTCTTCATGAGAAGTTTGAAAGGCGATACGTTATCTTGGTACATCAGCCAAGATCCCAAGAAGTGGACAAGCTGGGTAGGAATGGCATCCGATTTCATGGACATGTTCAGATTCAATACAAAAAATGCGCCAGATGTCTTCTACATCCAGAATCTGAAAAAGAAACCTACTGAGACATTCCGCGAGTATGCTACTCGATGGAGATCCGAGGCTACTAAGGTTAGGCCGGCCTTAGAAGAGGAACAGATGAGCAGATTTTTTGTCCGAACTCAAGATCTACAGTATTGTGAGCACGTGATTTTTTCTTTCACGAAAACTACTCCAAAAGAAATCGAAAAATAAAACAAATTGTCTTTGTGTATGATTTTTAGAATTTGCGTGGCATTTCATATAGTTATTTGTAGTTTTGTCTGTGATTGTTTATTTTTTTAATTTAATTTAAAAAAAAATATGTTGCATGTGAATTTAGGATTTTATTCTACTGTTAGTCGAGTTAACT
>MU705125.1:22882-37946 GCA_026770625.1 Nicotiana glauca
TTAGGGGTGTGCATTCGATTTATCGATTCGATTTTGACTCTTATCGATAATTACTTATCGATTATCGATTTGTACATATGCTTATCGTTATCGTTTCAATAAGGTTTCGATTTTTTCGATTTCGATTTATTAATTTTTAGGGCTTATCGATTCGGTTATCGATTACACCAATAAGAAAATTTACGGGATTCCACGGAAAGTATATCGCTATAAACACGCCTAACTAATATGGACAAAAAGAAGCTAAAATAAGACGAACATCGTTTATAACATAAAAATTGTGTCAATAGACATATGCGACGAAACTAAAGTAAGAGATCAAATATATGCCACCAACACTCCAACGGTATTAAAAAAAATAAAAATACATCATCACTGCTAATTCTATTTTCCATTAATTTGAACTTCATTCCCTTCAGCTTTAAATATGATCATTCCTTAAATGTGGTAGATGAAATAATTAGGGGTGTGCATTCGATTTATCGATTCGATTTTGACTCTTATCGATAATTACTTATCGATTATCGATTTGTACATATG
Organism: Nicotiana glauca; assembly: GCA_026770625.1. Classification (NCBI taxonomy): domain Eukaryota; kingdom Viridiplantae; phylum Streptophyta; class Magnoliopsida; order Solanales; family Solanaceae; genus Nicotiana; species Nicotiana glauca. The sequence goes on from MU705125.1 coordinate 23,423, forward strand.
CTTATCGTTATCGTTTCAATAAGGTTTCGATTTTTTCGATTTCGTTTATTGATGAACCGATAACAAATAATCGATTCGATTTATCGATAAACCGATTCGAATGCACACCCCTAGCTCCCACAGAGTGGCACAAGAAGTTTGAGTCTGTTACGGGGGAGCAAGGCTACAAGAAGATTTTTTCAGATCATTGTGTGTTTGTACAAAGATTTTCTGATGATGATTTTATCATCCTCTTGCTATATGTGGATGATATGTTGATTGTGGGCAGAAATGCTTCCAAGATTGAAGAGTTGAAGAAACAGTTGAATAAGTATTTTGCAATGAAAGACTTGGGTCATGCTAAGCGGATTATGGGCATGAGAATTACTTGTTCGAGAAACGAAAGGAAGCTTTACTTATTACAGGAGAAGTACATAGAACGTGTACTGGAGTGCTTCAATATGAAAATTGCTAAGCTGGTTCGCACACCCCTTCCTGATCATCTGAAGTTGAGCAAGAAGATGTGTCCAACAACAACGGTGGAAAAAGAGAGAACGGCCAAGATTCCTTATTCCTCTGCCGTCGGAAGTTTGATGTAAGCAATGTATGCACTTGACTAGATATTGCTTATGCAGTCGGTGTTGTTAGCAGATTTCTCGAAAATCCAAGAAAAGAGCATTGGGAAGCTGTAAAGTGGATACTCAGGTATCTAAGAGAAAGCTCACATGAATGCTTATGTTTTGGAGGATCAGATCCAATTTTGAAGGGCTATACAGGTTCTGATGGCAGGTGACCTTGATAACAGAAAATCCACTACTGGATATTTGTTTACTTTTTCAGGGGGAGCTATATCATGGCAGTCGAAGTTGTAGAAGTGTGTCGCACTATCTACAACTGAAGCGGAGTATATTGCGGCTACTGAAGCTGGCAAAGAGATGATATGGCTTAAGAGATTTCTTCAAGAACTTGGATTGCGACAGATAGAGTATGTTGTCTATTGCGATAGTCAGAGTGCAATAGACTTGACCAAAAACTCCATGTACCATGCGAGAACAAAACATATCGACGTCAGATATCATTGGATTCGTGAGCAGGTGGAGGACGAATCATTTCAGGTCAAAAAGATTAACACAAGTAAAAATCCTGCTGATATGTTGACCAAGGTGGTACCAAGAGACAAGTTCGAATTGTGCAAAGAACTTGTCGGCATGCACTCAAGCTAAAGGTTCAGTGTTACCTTCTTCGGGTGAATGGGTCTGGAGGGGGAGATTGTGAGGTCCATCCCCTACTACTACTAAAAGTCTAAAGTTGCCAAGATTGACTTGTACTTGGATTTGGCAGCCAAGAAGTTTGGCGGAAGGAAGAAATTTGCAATGCAAATTTTTCAACCAATCCTCCATTTTGATTGGTTGGAAAGGTAAGCCATTTCTCCTACAAAAGGAGGGCTCTGGCTTCTTCATTCTACACCACACAGAAAGAGAAGCAACACAATAGTTGCAGAGAGTATTTCTCGGGCATTGTGAGAAATAGCCCGTGTAGAAGAAAATAGAGAGAGATATTGTAGTGAGGTGAAAAAGCAAAAAAATGTTTACTTCTTTTGAGGGTGTAGTGGTCTTAGGAGTATTTTTACTCGTTACTACACAGTGTAAAATTTCTCGCTATAGTGATATCAATTGCTCTTCTTGGCCGTGGTTTTTTCCCTTATTCAGAAGGGTTTCCACGTAAAATCTTGGTGTCATTATTGTTGCATTTTTATTCTTGCTGATTTAACCATAACTTAGTGTTTCCGCGTTTATCACTAATACCGTGAATACTATTTTTACGAGGTTTATTCCCAACACTTAGCCTCTGCTAATAATTCGTGGAAATTATCAATAATGTTATATTGCAATGGTGGACATTTTATTTTTCGTCCTTGTTGTTTGATATTTTTCTTTAGACCCTTTTCTTTATAATTGAAATACGATATGACATAATGAAGATTGGAGACAACTTCAAACAAGCCGTGCATCACTTGCCGCAGGGGATCTCTATGATATATAAAGAAAAGGAAAGAATACTGCTTGATAAAGGTTATAGGGTTATTTGGTTTGGCTCATGAGCAAGAGTATTGGTTATCCATTTCAGTTCATAAGTAAAGATGAAGAGGCCTATATGAAGGTATTCCAAGAAAAAAAAAACCAAATGGAGTGAGGACAGAGTGAGATATAGAAATAAATAATCAAGGACATATGTAGATATTGACATATGTTTGTATCTAAAGGCAGCTGTTGGAAGTATTTTATGCATATCTATACGAGTATGTTGAAGATTGAATATTCCTGATGTCTCTTATTTGATTCGTTTAAAATTACCAATGATTGAATGTTGAAAATTTAAAAGTTATTTGATTTCTGAAATGTCTATGGCAAGAAGATTTAGTACTTCTCCAAAATAAAATTCTGCTCCTAAGCACTTTGCTTTAGACAAAGCACTGAAATGTAGGTTTTAGATACTTATGAGATAATATGAACATTATTTTCATCTTTGTGTGCTTCTGTTTCATGTTTTATAGATCGCTTTCAAGGAGGGATATTGAGATCGTGGTATCAAATGGGACACCATTTTTGTTCAAAGCTGCTCTTGAGACGGCAAGAAGAATGAGGGCTTTCTTGGGTATTGGCGGGAGCACGGTAAGCTCAATGCTATGATAGAATATAATATTCCGTTACAGCGGTCCCTTCGTCTAATAAGTTTATTTAAGAATTTATACATATTAAAACTGAGTTTAATATATGATTGCCTTAGTCGAACCAGTTTGGAAATAAGCTTAAAGATTCTGTTAAATGTGTGGACATTATACCAATTTTAAAGTAATTATATATCTTTAGTGCAAACCAAGCCATGTTGGACCCCTTCAAGGTTGAGCTTCCTTATTAAGCTAAGTAGCTCAAAGCTTAACTGCTTAACTTGAGGAGACACTTTTGATACTTAAGTTGATGCTCAGTTTTTACTATGGTTGAAGCCTGGGAACCCTTATTTTACTGCCTTACAATCATGTTAATTGCAATTTAAAAGAATTGCTCCAATATGATTTGGATCTCCAGCCAAATGTTTGAGGAATAACTGAATAGTTACTGTTGACATAATTTATAGCCCTTGGGTTTCTCGTGGCGCACGCTCGTCACAGAACTTGTCCCCTGCCTGGATCGAGCCTTCTCGGCTCTCGCAATGTGAGGCCATCGCGAGGCATGGTTGGTCTGCCCAGGTCCTTTCCCTGTAGTGATTGCGCGATTACCCCAAATTGCAATGCCTCAACATTTTGGCCTCCTAACGCTATCCCTCGACTCGAGCTCCTTGACTCAGTCCATGTGAGTTTCTCACAACAAGCTCACTCTGGCCATAACTGTATTGCCTCATGTACTGATAAACAAATTGTATGGTCTTATGTTTTTGGCCGGGAACTCTCTCTTGCGGCGTGAGACCAGCTCGACAATGCGTCAGTGCCTAGACGCCAGCTCTTGTCACCAACTTCAAGTTTTCATCTTTCCTTGTTCTTTTATCATTACAAACCACTTTTAGACCATACCATACATAGATTATCATGTTCCTTAGTGTGGATCCGTTTACACCTTGGGGGCACTTTAGTTACATCATTAGGTCCGTAATTAGCCGTAATTAACATTTAAAACTTACGGGCTTTACGGTAATGAAGGTTGAGGACATCGTGATTAAGGCGTGAGTTGCGAGATAAAAAGCATCCTTTTGAATCTCTAAATAAGAGGATGATTTTTATTGATTGGTATTATAGTGGAGATGCAAATTAGAGGTTCAGCTAGTTCTTATTACATTTATCATGCCATAAGGCCAAAAAATAAAATGAAAATTAGAAAATAGTAGGGCATTGGGAAATAATTCTCAAACTTCCTGTGAAGGATTACTTTAGACCAATATGCATTCATTTTAGTACTTGTTTTAATTAAATGACCTAGATGTTCCAATCTAACACTTGAAGGTTTGAGGTGTCTGATTTATGAATAATTTCCCCTCTCTAATTACTTAAGTTTTTAGATAAGGTGGTTCACATAATTCAATATGCTATCAGAAAAATCAGAACTTTGATTCAATATTTGCTGTCACTGTTCCAAAAAAAATTCATTTATTTGGTCCAAGAAAAAAATCAGACGCGCACGTGAGGGATCCAAAGAAAGAAGGTTTTAACAGCTTAAACCTTAGAAGGGTTAGTTCACACAATTCAGTGGTCACGTCACTTTGTTGCTATCACGTGTTTGGTCCCTAGTATTTTGTCCTTTTTTTCACGTGTTTGGTCCCTAATATTTTTCACGTGTTTTACGTATGAAATATTTTCACGTGTTTGGTCCCTAATTGTTTCATCTTTTTTTCTTTAAATCACGAGTGCTTGAGGTTGCTTCACTAGTGCATGCTCCGTTTTGCAATTTGGACGGTACCTTTTTTAAAAAGAGTTATTCATGATCTACTTGTGAAATTAGGTTAAAGTTTCATGTAAAATAAGTTGGATCTTCCGTTTAATGATCTATTCGTGAAATTGGGTTGTGCCACATGACACTATCCATGATGAAAAAATTGGAACATATAGTTAAACTTTCCCTGTACACATTACCTATCTTATTTTAAAAAATAAGAATATTCCTATACATAAATTTGACATGCTCACGTGCATGATGTCTAAATTGCTTATTTGATTCACATGAGATATGATTAGTCTAAGCTTTGTGAATGCACAAATAATAGAGATTAATGAGGATCATACTTCGTAAATACGCACCTTCGTCACTAAAAGAATGACGGGGTTGGTAGAGCGAATGCCAAACCCAATGTTTTGGATAGCGTGAGGTGATAAAAAGCGATACTTTCTTTAAGACGCTAACTTCCACAGCAGCTAAGAATTATCTTAGGTTTTCCGTTAGTGCGCTCCGGAAAGAAGGAGAAAAGGCGAAAAAGCTCAAGTGATTTTCCCTTGACTACTGTCAGGCCAGGGAAGATAACTGCATAACCTAGGGAATACAAGAGGGCCCGCTTCACTCAGGCGAGAAGCGTAGAGCTCGCCTTTTTTATGTGAAGCGCTTGGATAGCGTGCGACGACAAAATAGCGACGAGGGTTCGCTTCACTGAGGCGAGAGGCGAGCAGCGAAGCGCTCGCCTTTTTGCTGTGAAGCGACAATTTGTACAAAAAAATAAAATATTCTATATATAACTAAAAACTCAAATAACAATAATATATTAATAAATATATCAATTTTCAAAAATTAAAAACTCAATATATAGCTATAGTAGTTCATACTAACAAGGAACATCTATTCTTCTTCAAGCTAATCCCAAGCTATATCATTTATTTTATTACCGTCGGATGACGCCATTTCAATACTTTTTTATAGGAAAAAATTATCAAGTCAATATGCAATTAATTCTAACTCTTTAACTGAAAAAAGGAGGAATTTTAAGAGCAGAAAAAAGAAGAAAAAAGAAGAGAAGAAGAACTGAAGAAGCTCTCTGAACTGAAGAAAAGACAGAGCTTTTCTCAGACTAATCTGTTGAGTGCAGCAGCAGTGATAAAAAACAGAGCCAAAAAAAAGAGAAGAAGAAAAAGAAAAAGGAAGAAAAGACAGAGCAACACAAACTCTGTTATGTTGCAGCAGCAGCGATAAAATACAGAGCCCAAAACAAAAAGAAAGACGAAGAGAAGAAGAAGAAAAAGAAAAAACAGAGTAACACAATGTTGCTCTGTTCTGTTGCAGCAACAACGATTAAAAACAGAGCCCAAAACAAAAAGAAAGAAGAGAGAAGAAAGAAGAAAGAAGAAAGAAGGAAAAAAAATTGGACAGAGTCACAGAGCAGAAACTTGAAGAAAGAAGAAAGGAGAAGAAGAGAAGCATACGTGATGAAGAAAGAAGAAAGGAAGTCGCTGGTCTGCTGTAGGTTTGCTGTCGACTTGAAGGAGAAAAATTAAAGAAATCGCGAGCCCTAATTTGCGGTCGCAGTGTGGTTCAGCCTTAACCCGCAAAGACTTCAACCTGCACCCCGAAGACTTCTCATTCCTGCTTCTTGAGCGCCTATGGGTTCGTGTTCTATATCACTTCTGATGGGGTTTCTATCCGTCTTTCCGTCACGGTATTACTTTGCTATTTTGCCAGCCAAGAGTATTTAGGCTTGCAACTAGCAAGCAGCTGCAGGGGCTCACCTTTGGGCTTTAGAAGAACAACGTGTAGGCTAAATGACTTCAACACTGAATATCCCAAATAGTCAACACTGAATATCCCAAATAGTCCTTTAGTCTCAAAGATTCAAGATGAATGAACCCTATATCTCTTGAGAGAAGTTGGAATGATGTCCAATCATGTATTCCATGTCAAAATCAACCTGATTTTCCCGATCTCTTTGTTGCATTGCTGAAAAGAAGAAAAGCTGTCTTGAAATCCTCCACTTTCACCATAAACTGTATCGCTTTGTGCTATTTAAAAAAAAAAGTTATAATCTGTCGAAGGGTTTGAGTGATATTTCACTACTAAAGAAGCAGATATTTCACTGCTGAGTGGTTTCATTCATTAGGATCTGAATAGCCTAGATGTAGCTTCAAAAGTTTTCTTTTTTTTCTTTTTTGTATTGACGAATTTTTAGTTATTAAAAGTAGGGCGTCTTCCACGCTCAAGGGTGTGGCTTAATGGTCAACGAAGTAGATGTGGAGACCAGGGTTCAAATCCCAGTAGGAACAAAAAACACTAGACGATTTCCTCCCATTTGGCGTGGCTTAATGGTCAATGAAGTGGCTGTGGAGACCAGGGTTCAAATGCCAGTAGGAACAAAAAACATTAGATGATTTCTTCCCATCTGCCTTAGCCTTGCTGAGTGGAGTTATCTATCAGGTCAAAGTAATCTGCTATCCTGTGTCTTGTAATTTTATTCTTTTCTTGTCTATCCCTTGACCCCTTGGAAAAAACTGAAGGAAATATTATATTGAGTTGTCATCAACAATTTCTTTTCTTTTAATTTCTTGCTGAGTTGTTGAAATAACTGTAGTTGTTGCAACTTTAATGCACATGTGATATAGTGTTGCTGAATATTGTTTTTCTTTTTACCTTTTAGGTTTATTTTATTTTTGGAACTTATCCTCGATTAAAATTTCAGGTGCTCGACCGTGACAATGCAAACACAAGTGATCTCATGAAGTACATATTAAGTTATGCAAGTAAACCCACCGTGTCTTCAGAGAAGAACTCTCTCTATAGCAGGGAACTTATAGAATCATCTTGCCGGAATCTTCTGCTTGAGTTGGTTGAAGTTAGCTGTGGAGCTCCAGCAGTGAACCTGCCTTCTCCAGAGCAACATCAGTTTTCAGGTAGATATGGACAAACACCAAGGCCTATTAGACAAAATCTTGTAATGAAGAGAGGCGACTGGATATGCCAAAAGTATGTACATACAATTGTCTTGTTCATGCCTTTCTTATTTCTAAAATTCTTCTTTTTAGTTTGTTGTCCATTACTTCAGTACAAGGACAACCCCACTTCTAGTGATCCTTCGTACTTTTGATTAATTCCATTAGGACGTGAAAAAACAATATACTTCCCTATTAATATTCATGCATAAAGGTTTTCCAGTATTCTTGAAGGTTAAGATTATTATATATAGTATAACTCATTTTCTTGCATGTTATTCATTCCTCACCTTCTAACATCTTCTTTCCATGAGTAAAGAAGTGAATATCTAGAATCTATTCTGGAATTCAGCTGTTTTAGGTTACAGTGGCACGTAATCTAACGGACGTGGACAGTAACTACCCTAGTCCTTTCTAGAATATTGAGTTAGGAGGGTGAGTCAGTTGTTCTTTGGTGTATATGTTATGGTTGAAGTGAAATTAGGTGAGATCATGGCTGGAGCAGAAGGGGAGGGTGTGCAACCGCTTCGGATCAACATTTTCAGTCCTTTGGACTTTGGAGATTAAATGGAAATAAGAATATTAATGTTTACTTTTGTTGTCATTAAAGCTATTTCTTTCATGGATGTCTAGCTCTACCAATAACATAAGGCGAATGTACTGAACCGCAAAGTAAAATTATTTGCGTCTTTCATAGTCTATTCTTCTCTTTCCCTTGGTTAAACCAAACATAGTGATACTCTTGAGCTTGTTAATTTGTTGGTTCTTGTACTTTGATAATCTTTAACGGTCCAAGACTGCATGAATATTGATCAGGTGCAATTTCATGAACTTTGCAAGAAACAACAAATGCCTTGAATGTGAGGAACCTAGACCAAGGAGACAGCTGACAGGCGGAGAGTGGGAATGCCCTCAGTAAACACCAAGTCTTTGCTTATGTATTTCAGTCATTAGTTCTTTGCATTTTTATAATCATGTAGGATATGTCCTTATTATTTTGTTGGTTTCACAGATGTTATTTCTTCAATTACGGGAGAAATGTGGTATGCCTGAAATGCGACTTCGGACGGCCAGCTGGGGTTTCACTTGGAACTACTCACTCCAGTTCAGTGACAGGGTACAACGGGAACTCTGCGTATGCAAATGGTATTGATCCTAGGTTGGCTGAGAATGAGGAGAAGGCACAGCGTTGGTTTTCTAAGGTTTCTCAGATGAACAATGCATCTGATATCGATAGTGCAGCGGCTGATGAAGATTTTCCTGAAATAATGCCGTTGAGGAAAGGAGAAAATAAATTTGTCGTCAGCACAAGGAAAACACCCTTGGAAAGGAGATTGGCGAACTCCCAGTACAAAATGAACTTGGGTAACAATGTTATCCCAGAAGGTGAGACTTTGACTGGAGCTGCAAATAATATCATTGACACATCAATGAAGCAGAATATGGATCTAATATCTCGAACAAGTTATATGGGTGTTGCTGCTGATGAAAACACTAAGTCAGCTATTTATCAGAGAGGAAAAAGTTCTAACCATGTTCCATTTGTTCCATTACCACCAGACATGTTTGATAAAAAGAATCAAACTTCAGTAATGGATGAGAAAGTGAATGAAAAAGTTGGTATCTTTCACTCTCCTGAGGCTAGTCACCAAACAAGTTCAGCGAGTGTCGGCAATGACTTTGGAACGTCCGTGGAGAAGTTGCAGTCAAATCGCCCATTCAGCAAGGATAAAGAGAGAGAACAAGCTGAGAAGTCAGCGAGCTGGTTCAAGAAAATTGCGGAGCTACATGATGTCAAAGACTTACCTAGTGCCATCTCTGATGATGACTTCCCAGAGATTATGCCAATGCGTAAAGGAGAAAACAGATTTGTAGTTAGCAAGAAGAAAGATCGTTCTTTGACTTCTCCAATGTACAAAAGACAAGTGGCCATGGAACAGGCAAACAATAGTAGCTTTGTCCCATTTGTTCCATTCCCTCCTGGCTACTTTGCGAAAAAGGACACACAACAGGCAGATAACGCAGATTCTTCCTCTGTCTCTAGGGTTGAAACTTCATCTCTATCCAGCAACTCATATCACAAGGGATCACCCTTGAATCCTCTTTCCAAAACCTATTCTGAGACGGCAGATGTAGAGAAGACACATCAAAAGTCAGATGATCCTGGATATAAGTTCACAGATATGAACAATTTACAAAGAACTGATGATCGATTTACAAGCTCAAGGTTTGTAAGTCCAAATTTTTCTGGAGATCAGGGGTTCCCTCCTATTGGAAACATAGGTGAGACTTCTCTTGCTTCCGATGCTTCAAGCACTGATAGTAGTGGCAGTAGAAACTCGGTGAAAGATGATGTATTCCCTTCTGAGACTGTGGGAGTGGGTTCACCCCAGCTGCCTGGAAACCAGAATATCAGAAGTGGATGGACAGGAAAGAGCTTGGAGGGGTCTGCTGTGAAGGAACCAGATCCCTTGGACATGTCTGAAGAAGCCAAAGCTGAGAGGTGGTTCCGCCGTGTTGCTCAGATAAAAGACATTTCTGAATTGAGTCAGATACCAGATGAAGACTTCCCATCGATAATGCCAATGCGCAAGGGGGTTAACAGGTTTGTGGTGAGTAAGCGGAAAACTCCTCTTGAGAGAAGGTTGACATCTACTCAGTACCGGAGAAATCTTCCCGTTGTAAGTTCTGATCCCATGAAAAAAGAAAGCGACAATAGTGAAAAGTGAACCAACAGAGACACCGCGCCCAAGTTTCTGCAGGCAAATTTTTGTTCTCAGAGCATTCAAGCTAAGCATGAGCATGCACTTACTGTACGTGTAATCAATAATAATAAACTAAAAATGTGTAACTTCGCACAGATTTTATTATGGCTTATTCAGTGTAACAAATTGCATATATGAATGAAAGCCAACAGATACTGGTTCTTAGGTGTATGATGCATCTCTAGTTCGATTGGTGGTCTTCGGCTTTACCATTTGTGCCCTTGTTGATTTAGATCTGGACTGGTTCTTTTTTACTTTCACAAGTAAGATATAATGTGAAAATTGTTAGACATGGACATTTAACATTTGCAATACATTTTTATTACATTTTCATCGCAATCATTTTCCTCGACCAATTTGAATTCCATTTCATTTTTTATTTTAAGTGTTGTAGAGTAGTAAGTAGCTAGGCCTGATCCTTTATCTAGCGTTCAATCTATTGATTTAAAGCTAAGCTTCTTCACAAGCGAAGGAATTGCAGCCTAACCATCTGTGAGATCGGAGACTTCGAGAGGCTCCCCAGTCTTCTTTCAGCCTTCTAAGTTCATAGCCTTCATTACCTACCAAATAAAAGGCCTGTTCAGGAAGACCATCTAATTCTCCGGAAGAAAAATTACCAACTTGACCCTTAGCCCGAGTATCATATTTGGTTATTTACTAAAATCCCCTTTTGGAGGGGAAGGATGGATTGTTAGTGTGGACGATTTAGAAGATATAATCGGAGGACATGTATGGTTAGGTTCCATTTGTATACTTGGTGGAATCAGGTATATAACCAAACCCTTCTAGGATTGTTTATAAAATAAAATTTTCTATTGATGTGATGATGATGATGATGATAATTCTAGCTGTAGTTTCACATCTCACTCCCTAAACTAAGAGGGTGTTTGGCAAAACTTATAAGTTGGTCAAACTGCCTTATACGCAGTTTTTAGTTTATTTACTCGTTTGGTAAATATTAAAAGTGCTTATAAGTCAAGTGCGTATAAGCCAAAATAAGCTAAAAGTCATAAGTTGGTCTCCCCCAACTTATGAATTTTCAGTTTATAACCACTTTTAGTTTGACTAATAATTTTTACTATTTTATCCCTAAATAACCATTTTTAAATGTCCTAACTCCTAACCCACTCCGTTTCCACGACTTCGTTCTACCCTTTTATTTCCAAGACCAGCAATACTTTCGTTTTCTTTGTAATGTTTTGGATGAGCCTCTCCATTATTTTCTTAGATTCTTAACTCACATTGTTGTGTAAGACCTTATATGCTTTTAATTCTTTAACTGTTAAAACAAATATTGTTGGTGGTGACTATCATTAATAAAATGATGAATTATTCTATCCTAGTAAAGAAATGCTGCATGTTAGTGTATTTTACTTATTGTTCATAAGCCTTTCATCTTTTTCTTTTCTTATTGATGGAGATTTTTTTGGTTTTTTGGCTTCTTCTTATTTTTTTATGAGAAAAAAAAAGACACAAAATTCTTAATGTAAAATCACCATACTTATTAGGGGCATTTGCATCTATACGCTTGAAGTTCAGCTCTAGGGCTGAAGTTTTTGTTTTGTAACCGGTGAACTTCAGCTCTAGAGCTGAAGTATTTGTTTTGTAACTCGCGAAGAGCTGAAGTTTTTGTTTTTGTAACTGGCGAACTTCAGTTCTAGAGCTGAAATTTTTGTTTTGTAACTCGCGAACTTCAGTTTTAGAGCTGAAGTTTTTGTTTGTAACTGGCGAAGTTTTTAAAACCCTTGAATATGTACTGCTGCACTCTCTACATCTACAGTGATGACGACGAGCAGAAGAAGAATCCCTACTGTTTTCGATCTTATTCGTTTATATTCTACGGAAGAGCTGCAGCAGCCTCAATTGTGTGTTAGACCTAATTAAAATGATGGAACAAAGGTTATCATCAATTGAGAACAGAAATGCTCATGTTCGGCGTTCAGGGTTTGTCTTCTTTCAGCTGCTAGATCCTTTTGATAGATCAACTTAAGCAAATTAAAGTTGTATATTTATTCAGATGTTTGTGCTTTTATCATTCTTTGTTTCTTACAACACTAGTGTCCTAGCCAGGGGCGGATTTAGGGGCGCGCAAGGGTGTTGAACCGAACACCCTTCGTCAAAAAATTACACTGTATATATAAGGTAAAATATTTTTTTTACCTTTATATATTAAGTTTTGAACACCCTTAATACAATCCAAATGTGTAGTTTAGTTGTCAATTACGTAAGGTCATGGGTTCAATTCCCACTAGTTACAAAATTTTTTTTTGAACCTCCTTCGTAGAGATTCATTGTTACATCAATGTTAAGTTCCGAAGAGATATGAGATCACTGGGAGAAGGAGGAGGAGAAATGAGGCTGAGGTTGTTTAAAAATTGAGTACAAGTTAAAACTTTTTTAAAATAATGGGTATAACTTAAATGGGGGCAACCAAATAGGACGCCCCGTGCAATTTTTACTACTTATTGGGTTTTTACTTTGGGTCTTCAAAATTGTCATAATTGAATGTTTATTTTTAATTAGAAAGAAAGAAAATTTGAAAACATGTATTCTTATACAAATATTACACGACTATTTAAGTATGTATTTACCGAAAACCTACAAATTATTAATAATTGCATATTAGGTTATCACAAAATAATTTATATTTAATTTAAAACAATCTTATCTCATAAATTTAGAACTAAAAAAGTAAATTGAAATATAAAATAATTTTCATTTGGAATAACTTAGAATTAAAATTCTTGCAATAATCATCCTCTGTTAGTGTAAACAGTCATAAGGGTATTTAAAAAAATTTTACATAAAAAAATTGCTTATCAGTTCTTTTTTACCAAACACTTTAACTGTTTATTATTTGTTTCAGCACTTTTATACAAACACATAGCTATTTATTATTTATAAAATCAGTTTCAACACTTAAAAGTACTTTTTAACGCCTACTGCTTATCAACTACTTTAAATTAACTAGGCCAAACGGGTTCTATGAGCCGTTTGTTAAGGCATGGAATACGTAATCACTGAATAGTTATAGGAAATGAGATAGCACGTGAAATCTATATATTTATATAAAAGAGTGTCAAAGAAAAGTGAGGTGACACCTCTCTCGAACTAGGATTTTTGTTTATCTTTTTTCTCATTTTTTGATTTTTCCTCTTTTTATTTATTTATGTAATTTGTTAAAAATTTTAAAAGTCACCTCATTCAAAGAAAAAATGTAATTTCCCATTTTTAGTGCATTTACTGTTGCCTCCCCCATTTGCTATATGTTACTTTTTCTCCCGATGTCTTTTTGTTTTTTTCCATGGATTATGCCTTTTTGTATTCCATGCATGAGGTTTCCTAAATAAATTTTGCTATTATTGAACAATGCAACTATATTCTTATAAAACAATTCAGAAGATATTGAGTGAAAGACATCTCAGAAGCATATTCTAAGAAGGCTTCAGATAGGGGTGTCTCTACATAATTGGGGACATACAGCTTAACTATAATAAGAGGTCCAATTTTATTTTATTTTATAATCGATTTCTTTAGTAATTACTTTTTAATTAATAATATAGCTAGCTGATTTAATCACTCTTGATATGTTTGTATTGGTAAAAAATCTGATCATACGATGGTCACGAAACCGGCTCCGTCCCAATTGACCATAACCACTGATCAACACGTTCGACTCCAAGTAATCGCAACTGATTTCGAAACAAGCAATGGGGCTACAACCTTTCCACGCCATGGAGGCGTCTCCTCAACTTGGCCACGGCGATTCGTTGCCAGCTCATGCAGCTCACAGCTATAAATACTATGAAAGAGGACCTTAGAAAATGTCTTCTTCGGGAACACTGTTCACAAAAGAAAAAGACAGAGTGATATTTCATATAACGCTCGGGGAGCCAGATTGCTGTAAGGATCTAAACCTTTTCAAGGAGAGGCAGACCGAGTTCTTATGATCAATAAAGTACTAAATCTATGATCCTTTAATCTTTGATACTCATATTTAAGCTCCATCCTTTGGTCCAATGATTTATTATGGTTTGCTACGATTTACCCTTGATTCATTTTGATAGCTTTCACTTATGAAGTATTCAGCATCTTTTAAGTACAAACAATTTGGTGCCGTCTGTGGGGATTTTCTAGCAAGATCGCATAGTTCCTCCCTGGACCAAAACGAAAGAAGCGCCCAAAAAAGAAGACAATCCAGCTCAAACGAGTCAAAAGCAGCACATCGAACGAAGAAAACTCGAAAGTCTTAGATCGGGAATCATTCAAATTAAGAACAAAAGCTCGTTGCTTTTTCTTTCCCTATAATTTAATTGAAGCCGCAGCCCTATCCATTTATTCATTCGACCCAACTTTATTTTGTTCCGTTCCAAGAATTCTAACACGG
>MU705125.1:38266-73489 GCA_026770625.1 Nicotiana glauca
TAAAAAAAATTTCAATTGACAACAATAAAAAATATTTAAAAAAAAGGACTTGTGTTAGATTGACACTACAAATCTAATCCAAATAAAATAGATACAAAAAAGTATAGATGAGAGAATAAATTAAGTGGAGAATAAAACTATAATTTATTTAGATTTATTTAATCCATAATGGATTCAATCAAGTTAAATGAGATAAGCAAATTTGATTTCTTTTTTAGTTTTAGTAGAGTTCCAATGAAAAACGGAAAACCACCCAATTGAAGGAAATGCCTGAATTTTCTATTTTGAGGATTAATAAAATAAGAGGTTTTGTCGTTATAGAACACGGAATTCAATGGAAGCAATGATAAAAAAATACAAATAGAAAAGGAAAGGGAGGAAATACAAAAAAATAGAAGAGAAAAGTCATACAAAGTTATATACAAATGACTACCCCCCTTTTTGTATTTCCTTAATTTATTTCCTTAATTGAATTTCAGTTGATTAGGATTGATTAGGACGAAGTTCCTTAAAAACCTCCGCCTTCTTTAAAATATCCTGAACAGTTCCTGTAGGTTGAGCTCCTTTTTCAAGAAAATATAAAATAGCAGGAACATGCCAAAATCCTCTGTCCTATTAATCTCGAACAGTGAAAACAAGAAGAAAAGCCCTCAGAACAAGAGGAAGCCGATGCAAAGCATCTCCCTCACACTTGATACGGTGTCCAGCCGGAAGCAGGCACAGAGATGTCGTAAACCAGGGATCGATTCATGCGAGCTCGATCCTGATCGGGGAATAAGACTAAATGCCTTCGCCATCAAATTTATTAGGTTCGGCCTCCGTCGAACTGGGACTAAGGCTAAGTGCCTTCGCCATCAAAGTAAGTTCGACCTCGTTCGAACTAAGAACAAGGCTAAGGGCCTTCGCCATCGAATTTATTAGGTTCGACCTCAGTCGAACTGGGACTAAGGCTAAGTGCCTTCGACATCAAAAGTAACAAGTTCGACCTCGTTCGAACCAAGAATAAGGCTAGGCGCCATCGCCATCAACATAAGTTCGACCTCGTTCGAACCAAGAATAAGGCTAAGTGCCTTCGCCATCAAATTTATTAGGTTCGACCACTGTCGAACTGGGACTGAGGCTAAGTGCCTTCGACATCAAAAGTAACAAGTTCGACCTCGTTCGAACAGAGAATAAGGCTAAGTGACTATGCCATCAAAGTGAGTTCAACCTCGTTCGAACTAAGAATAAGGCTAAGTGCCTTCGCCATCAACATAAGTTCGACCTCGTTCGAAAAAAGAATAAGGCTAAGTGCATTCGCCATCAACATAAGTTCGACCTCGTTCGAACCAAGAATAAGGCTAAGTGCCTTCGCCATGAAATTTATTAGGTTCGATCTCCGTGGAACTAGGACTGAGGCTAAATGCCTTCGACATCAAAAGTAACAAGTTTGACCTCGTTCGAACCAAGAATAAAGCTAAGTGCCTTCGCCATCAAAGTGAGTTCGACCTCGTTCGAACCAAGAATAAGGCTAGGCGCCTTCGCCGTCAAAGTAAGTTCGACCTCAGTCGAACTGGGGCTAAGGCTAAGTGCCTTCGCCATCAAAGTGAGTTCAAACTCGTTCGAACTAAGAATAAGGCTAAGTGCCTTCGCCATCAACATAAGTTCGACCTCATTCGAACCAAGAATGAGGCTAAGTGCCTTCGCCATCAATATAAGTTCAACCTCGTTCGAACCAAGAATAAGGCTAAGTGCCTTCGCCATCAAATTTATTAGGTTCGACCTCTGTCGAACTGGGACTGAGGCTAAGTGCCTTCGACATCAAAAGTAACAAGTTCGACCTCGTTCGAACCAAGAATAAGGCTAAGTGCCTTCGCCATCAAAGTGAGTTCAACCTCGTTCGAACTAAGAATAAGGATAAGTGCCTTCGCCGTCAACATAAGTTCGACCTCGTTCGAACCAAGAACAAGGCTAAAGGCCTTCACCATCAACATAAGTTCGACCTCGTTCGAACCAAGAATAAGGCTAAGTGCCTTCGCCATCAACATAAGTTCGACCTCGTTCGAACCAAGAATAAGGCTAAGTGCCTTCGCCATGAAATTTATTAGGTTCGACCTCTGTCGAATTGGGGCTGAGGCTAACTGCCTTCGACATCAAAAGTAACAAGTTCGACCTCGTTCGAACCAAGAATAAGGCTAAGTGCCTTCGGTATCAAAGTGAGTTCGACCTCGTTCGAACCAAGAATAGGCGTCTTCGCCGTCAAAGTAATTTCGACCTCAGTCGAACTGGAGCTAAGACTAAGTGTCTTCTCCATCAAAGTAAGTTCAACCTCGTTCGAACTAAGAATAAGGCTAAATTGCTTCGTCATCAACATAAGTTCGACCTCGTTCGAACCAAGAATAAGGCTAAGTGCCTTCTCTATCAATATAAGTTCGACCTCGTTCGAACCAAGAATAAGGCTAAGTGCTTTCGCCATCAACATAAGTTCGACCTCATTCGAACCAAGAATAAGGCTAAATGCCTTTGCCATAAAATTTATTAGGTTCGACCTCCGTCGAACTGGGACTGAGGCTAAGTGCCTTCGACATAAAAAGTAACAAGTTTGACCTCGTTCGAACCAAAAATAAGGCTAAGTGCCTTCGCCATCAAAGTGAGTTCAACCTCGTTCGAACTAAGAATAAGGCTAAGTGCCTTCGCCGTCAACATAAGTTCGACCTCGTTCGAACAAAGAATAATGCTAAGTGCCTTCCCCGTCAACATAAGTTCGACCTTGTTCGAACCAAGAATCAGGCTAAGTGCCTCCGCCATCAACATAAGTTCGACCTCGTTCGAACCAAGAATAAGGCTAAGTGCCTTCGCCATCAACTTTACTAGGTTCGACCTCCGTCGAACTAGGACTGAGGCTAAGTGCCTTCGACATCAAAAGTAACAAGTTTGACCTCGTTCGAACCAAGAATAAGGCTAAGTGCCTTCGTCATCAAAGTAAGTTCAACCTCGTTCGAACTAAGAATAACGCTAAGTGCCTTCGCCATCAACATAAGTTCGACCTCGTTCGAACCATGAATAAGGCTAAGTGCCTTCGCCATAAACATATGTTCGACCTCGTTCGAACCAAGAATAAGGCTAAGTGCCTTCTCCATCAAAGTGAGTTCAACCTCATTCGAACTAAGAATAAGGGTAAGTGCCTTCGCCGTCAACATAAGTTCGACCTCGTTCGAACCAAGAATAAGGCTAAGTTCCTTCGCTATCAACATAAGTTCGACCTCGTTCGAACCAAGAATAAGGCTAAGTGCCTTCGCCATCAACATAAGTTCGACCTCGTTCGAACCAAGAATAAGGCTAAGTGCCTTCGCCATCAAACTTATTAGGTTCGACCTCCATCAAACTGGGATTGAAGCTAAGTGCCTTCGACATAAAAAGTAGCAAGTTTGACCTCGTTCGAACCAAGAATAAGGCTAAGTTCCTTCTCCATCAAAGTGAGTTCGACCTTGTTCGAACCAAGAATATGCGCCTTCGTCGTTAAAGTAAGTTCGACCTCAGTTGAACTGGGGCTAAGGCTAAGTGCCTTCGCCATCAAAGTGAGTTCAACCTCGTTCGATCTAAGAATAAGGCTAAGTGCCTTCACCATCAACATAAGTTCGACCTCATTCGAACCAAGAATAAGGCTAAGTGCCTTCACCATCAACATAAGTTCGACCTCGTTCGAACCAAGAATAAGGCTAAGTGCCTTCACCATCAAGATAAGTTCGACCTCGTTTGAACCAAGAATAAGGCTAAGTGCCTTCGCCATCAAATTTATTAAGTTCGACCTCCGTCGAACTGGGACTGAGGCTAAGTGCTTTCGACATCAAAAGTAACACATTCGACCTCGTTCGAACCAAGAATAAGGCTAAGTGCCTTCGCCATCGAAGTGAATTTAACCTCGTTCGAACTAAGAATAAGGCTAAGTGCCTTCGCCATCAACATAAGTTCGACCTCGTTCGAACCAAGAATAAGGCTAAGTGCCTTCACCATCAACATAAGTTCGACCTTGTTCGAACCAAGAATAAGGCTAAGTGACCTCGCCTTCAAAGCAAGTTCGACCTAGGTCGAACTGGGACTAAGGCTAAGTGCCTTCGACATCAAAAGTAACAAGTTCGACCTCGTTCGAAACAAGAATAAGGCTAGCCGCCTTCGCCATCAAAGTAAGTTCGACCTCAGTCGAACTGGGACTAAGGCTAAGTGCCCTCGCCATCAAATGCAGCAAGTTCGACCTCGTTCGAACCAAGAATAAGGCTAAGTGCCCTTGCCGTCAAAGCAAGTTCGACCTCAGTCGAACTGGGACTAAGGCTAAGGGCCTTCGACATCAAATGTAACAAGTTTGAACTCGTTCTAACCAAAAATAATGCTAGGCGCCTTCGCCATCAAAGTAAGTTCGACCTCAGTCGAACTGGGGCTAAGGCTAAGTGCCCTCGCCATCAAATACAGCAAGTTCAACCTCGTTCGAACCAAGAATAAGGCTAAGTTCCCTCACCGTCAAATGTAGCAAGTTCGACCTCGTTCGAACCAAGAATAAGGCTAAGTGCCTTCGCTGTCGAAGCAAGTTCGACCTCGCTCGAACCAAGAATAAGGCTAAGTGCCTTCGTCGTCAAAGCAAGTTCGACCTCGTTCGAACTAAGACGGGGACCAAGCTTCCTTTCCATAAGACGACAATTCCATCTCGCTCATATCCAGACGAAGGATAAGAACCGTCATCAGTTGAGGGCTAACGCACCAACCCCCGTCGAACTCAAAAAGTCGACACTTCAAGTATGCAAAAAAAAAAGAAGCAAAAAAAGGTACGAAATGGGCGCAAGGCAAACGAAGAAAAAGAAAGTTCATTTATCCACAAAGTTGAGAATGCGGGTCATCCCCGCTTACATCTGGCCAGGGCCAACACAACAAAGAAATACAACAACGTACGAACGCCAACCGGCGAACAGAACGAAGAAAGAACCAAGAATAAACCCTTTCACTCAGCGCCACCTCTGCCACCACTCGTACCATCGTCATCCTCGGGCGTCACCACATCATAACCACAGTCAGCACGGCCTCCAAGAGCTTTTTGATGTGCCACCTCGAAAATGGCCTTGGTCACAGTACCTGCCTCCTACAAGTTCTTATATATGTCGCGTTGAGCTTCGGCATAGAATCAAAGTTCATGAGCCTGGTTGGGAACAACAGTATGTGATGGCCCAGCTTGGTCCCGCAGCCGCTGGTTCTCTTCCTCTAAGGCCGCAATCCGATTCGACATAACTTGGGCCTCCTGCTCAAGAACACAATTTTGCTCCTCGAGCCCCTCTTCCCTAAGGGCCGCAGTAGCCCTCTCTGTCTCTCGTTCAACCTTATGAACGCGGATCGCCTCCTCCAATGCCCTGGCCCTCATCGAGGCATTCTTCTCCCGGAGTTTCAAGGCAGCAATCTCGCCCTCCAGCGCCGCCAAATTCCCGTTCCACTCCATGGCTATCTTTGCCGCTTTGACCTGGTTTCGCTCCGCCTCCAACTCTACCTCCCTCAGCTTATCTCGCAGGTGCGCACATTCAACAGCGACCCCCCTTTCCACCTCGAGCTCCTCATCCTTCATAGGAATTTGCTCCTCGAGCACACTTTTGCCACCAAGCGCTTGTAGCAGCTCTTGGTCCCGCTTCTTCAGCTCTGTGCCCAGAGCTTAATTACAAGGGTTGTTCCTCAATCGCTCATGCAGCTCTCGACACCTATCATGGTAACGACGATATTTGCCCAGCGTCTGCAGGAAGATCCTTGAACGGACATTGGCTCTATGGATGCTCTCCACCTCTAGCAAGTAAGTCTGCAAAATAAGGAGAACAATTAAAAATAAATCCCAGGCTAAGACAAGGAAGAAACAACCGGAATCGCGCTACGTACCCTCAAACCCATCACGGCCACTTCATTCATCATCTCAACATCAGAAACGCTTCTCAGGGACGCGTTCTCAGCCTCCGAACATAATAACTCAAATTGTGACACCAAGCTACTTCCTTGGGTCAATAGGTTCAACTCTGAAGAAACTTCAATAAAACGGGTCGGCCCCCCTGCGCGAACCCCAATGTTGGTAGTGCCCTCCTCAAGCATGCAGACGTCGTCGGGATCCAAATCGGACTCAGACTCATATTCATCCTCCACCACGTTCTTCCCCCTCTCCACCACCGACGACGTAGAGCAACCCACCGTGGCCGACGAGGGTACACTCGAGGACACGATGGTAGCCTTTAAGGATTGACCCTCCGCCTCAGCAGCAGGAACTTCTGACCGGGTCTCCAAAATAGCAACATTGTCTTGGCTTAAACTGACAGGGGCAACTTCAACTAATTGCTCCCCCCCAACGGCAGACGCCACAAAAACTTCCCTCTCTGACTCCGCTGGTGGAGAATCCAAATTGATCACCGTTTGAGGAGCCGCCGCAAATGCTACCCTCCGCCTTTTTGATAGCCCTTCTTCCTCTTCGGTTGATGGTGAGTCAGTCCGAGGGCGAGCGGTCCCAGACGACCCCATATCCTGAGACACAACTCGTGTCGGAGAGGTGGCCACCGATGATTCAACTGATGCTTCCCTCGATACCGGACGAGGCGCAAGCACTGCAGTAAGTCGAGCAGATACAGCCGGTTGGCGAAAAGCTAACTGAGGAGATCTGATGCGGCGAGTTCTCCCTAACCACAACAAACAAACGTTCGATGAATAAAGTCAAAATAAGGCAGAACATAAATGAAGTAGGACCGCTATTTCACCTGTCAGGGGCCTGCATCCGTGTCTCTCCCAAAAAGTCGACCAGGTGCGAATCCCCACAGTATGAGGAAGCACGGCCTCGACCCATTCTCGGATCCCCTCCAAAGGAGGCGGCGGCAGCTTTTCAGCTACAAAACATTAAAGTAAATCAACAACTACAAACACAAGACGTAAAGAAGGTCAAAACAGGGCATTTTCCCAGTCGGAAATGAGAACTCACGTGCAAAGTTCCAAACTTCTGGGAACCCGCTCGGGTCCGCCACCAGTTGCTCTATCCGAATATAGAAGAAATTTTCAAAGAAGCGGCGGTTGGTCCTGTCGTCCATCCCGACCACCAATCCCCTCGGGGGCGCGCATGGATCATGGTGCCGCAGATCTTTTGAGGAGCAAAGAGGCCAAGCACGTGCCTCAGAGTGACCTCCCTACTTGCTAGCTCCGCGTACTTGATAAATGTGAGAAACAGTTTATAGAGGTAAGGAGAAAGTAGGGCCGTACACACCTCATAATAACGACAAAAGTCGACCACCAGCATTGGGAGCGGGAGTGTGTACCCCACTAGGAAGGGGTAAGCATAGAAAGAGCAATACCCTCGACGGTCGATCTGAACCCTATCCTCAGTCTTCGCAAGCGCGATCTCGACGTAGCGTGGAATACCCCACTGCTCCCGCATCTGCGCTATCCCCACTTCCCCCATTAGAGAAGCAATGTCAACATGCTCAACGCCGCCTGGTGCGCCAAAATCCACCATCGGATTTCCCGGACGAGGCAGAACTTCATCGACTGAAGGAACTTCTTCACATTCCATCAGCTTTGAGTCTTTAGTTGACTGAGCGAGATTTTCAACCACCTAAGAGTTAGCTAGAAGATTACCGCGAGAAGAAGTTCCCGCCATAATTGACTCACGAGCGGGAGAAAGAAGAGCTCTTATAAAAGAAACGAGGAGATCAATGATGATAGCGATCAAAAGAGGAGAGGAAAATGCGATTTAGCAGGAGGGAAGGTTTCTCAGGATTTCTCTTGAAAGAACGATGAATGTGCAAAAGGCAAATGACAAACCCTCTCTATTTATGAGAAGTAGACTCAACTTTTATGAAACCCAATAGTCATCATTAATACATGACTGGGCACGAAATGATTCGGTTTTATGGAAACGTGCGCCATTATGAACGACTGCGCGAAATGGCGCTTTACTTGCCGACCGACGTTTCAGTTCCAAAACCGCCGTAACGGTACGTAAACATCGAAAAGGCACCCCAGGGCCGCCTCTGAGTTCTTAATGCTATTGATAAATGAAAGACGAGTACGTCTCCTCCTGATTACGCCACACTATCCGTTTGCTGAGGTCAACACAGGCACGAACCCGACCAACAGAGGGACTAACTGTATTGGTAAAAAATCTGACCATACAATGGTCACGAAACCGGCTCCGTCCCAATCGACCATAACCACTGATCAATACGCTCGACTCCAAGTAATCGCAACTGATTCCAAAACAAGCAATGGGGCTACGACCTTTCCACGTCATGGAGGCGTCTCCTCAACTTGGCCACGACGATTCGTTGCCAGCTCATGCAACTCACAACTATAAATACTAAGAAAGAGGACCTTAGAAAGGGTCTTCTTCGGGAACACTGTTCACAATAGAAAAAGACAGAGTGATATTTCATATAAAGCTCGGGATGCCAGATTGCTGTAAGGATCTGAACCTCTTCAAGGAGAGGCAGGCCGAGTTCTTACGATCAATAAAGTGCTAAATTTATGATCCTTTAATCTTTGATACTCATATTTAAGCTCCATCCTATGGTCCAATGATTTATTATGATTTGCTACGATTTACCCTTGATTCATTTTGATTGTTTTCACTTATGAAGTATTCAGCATCTTTTAAGTGCAAACAATGTTGATTTTATGTATTATTCTTTTAAAAAATTTCTTATCGTTGAGACAATTGTTAGACATTTAAAAAAAGAATCAACCCTTTTTATGTAATTACGTATATCGATTAGAGTATTATCTTCTACTTGTACATTTTCTTTAACACTTTAATTTAAGATATAAATCTAAGCCATCAATATTAGAATAATATTACGCGAACATCAAGACTGACATAATATTTTTTTTAAAATTCTCATCATTGTACAATCTCAAATTTAAAAATAATAATTAAAGATTTTAGTGATCAGAATGGAAAAAATTCAAAATAAAGGTTACATCAAGTTTAAAGAAATCATGAAGATAAGTTTATTGTATCGGAGAGCACTTTTTTATCCCTCAACAATCACATCAACTTCATAATAACAAATTTTTATCATAAAAAATTAATACATAACCTATTCCTTTAGAATTGGGGCGCCTCGAATTTGGAGGCTAAGGCATATGCCTTACTTGTCGAGCCCTTGAGCCATCCTGCTTCGAAATTGGAGAGGCTAGAGGATTCT
Organism: Nicotiana glauca; assembly: GCA_026770625.1. Classification (NCBI taxonomy): domain Eukaryota; kingdom Viridiplantae; phylum Streptophyta; class Magnoliopsida; order Solanales; family Solanaceae; genus Nicotiana; species Nicotiana glauca. The sequence goes on from MU705125.1 coordinate 47,446, forward strand.
ACAGCGCAGAGCCATTATCTAGAAAGAATCTTACAAATATTTTATTTTGGCTCTGAATTCCAGTTAACCAAAAGGCCTTCCATCAACTGGCAAAACTATTCCATACAAGTATGGTTTTAAAGAAAAATGTTGTAGAGAAAGCTGTATGACCCAAAATTTAGATATAGGTTTATACAATTAAATTTATAGTGAAAAGAGTTAATCTAAGTCAATACTAATATTCAAATAATAGATCTAATATATTTATGAAGAATATCGCGTGTGTCGTTAAATAACACTATTTTGGAGTAATAATGGAGTATTAAATGATTCAAGAGTATGAAAGGAAGCAATAAATGACAATAAATGGTATTTAAGTAAATAAGTGAATAGGGGTCCCTGACAAAGGTGAGATTTTCAATGATTCTTCTCACTATGATGGATAGTAATAAGCCTTTGAATATTCCGATTCTTCTTGGATTAGGGAAGAAAAGAAAGGTAGAGATGTAAAAAAGTAAACTTTGTATGTATATGATAAAGATAGAATCTTCAGAGAATGTCATTATGTTCTAAAATAATTGTCCAATCCACCCTCTATGACTACATATATTTTTATTTATAAAGGTACATTGACCACAAAACCCTAGGGAGTACAGTTGGGAGAAATATTCGCTGGAATATTCTCTAAGGAATAGTAATCTTGGAACTAGCCATTACTGCTCGCCGAGATGGAGTTCTCGTCCTCGTCCTTATTTTCTATCGAGTCACCTCGACCTTGTTGACGACGTGCCATCTCCTCATGACTCCGAGCCTTTGAAATCAAGTTATCGTATCTTATTAATGAACGTGGCAGCATTCAAAGGCTTTATTTTCGTTGACCTAGTTAACATATAACATAATTTTTTTTCTATACGGTTAGTCCCTCCGCTTGTTGAGGTCGTCCTCATGGACGAGTTCAATGAGTGGATAACAACATTCGTGGTTGTTGTAAAAGGTGAGTGATGTGGCGCGGGCCGTATATTCCAAACCTTTGGTTTTCCCGAGTAACTTCGGGAACAAACCTGTGCTTTGAATGGACGTGAGGTCATGATGTCATTCGTCATGACTCATGATGATGCATGTTCTGATGTGTTGTGCAGATACATGCGAGGCCTTTCACTGTTCTGCCATTTCGATTCTAGTTACAATCATGATGAGCCATATCGGATTCGGTGCATCTTCTCTATAAATAGGAGTTTTTATCATCATTCAAGATTTACCTCCTTTAGAACCACCTTTGCTTCCTTTTGTTTTTCTGGCTCATCATCCCTGAATTTTCTTCTCTTGCTTGCCAACTTATAACTTTTCTCCATACTCTTAGCTTTCTTCGTCTATCTTTCCTCAAATTCCATATAGTCATGTCGAACGTTACTTCTAATGTTAATGAGGAGGCTCAACCCACTCCGTTGGCTACTGTGGTCCCTGTTCAGAGGGGAGACGCTATCTCCGCCGCTAAAGTGAAGGCTCTTCCTTCAGCTGAGGAAATTATTCCCCGCAATCCTGAAGTAAAATCGGACTTTAAACGGCCGCTGGAGGTGATGATTGAGATTTTTCGGTCTTCTATGACAGCCAAGCGTTTGGCTGAGTTCAAGGCCAAGTACGGCCTTCCCCACCAGGTGGAGCTATTACCTACAAATAACGATGAAGTGCAAGTTCACCGCCCTGGGTATTGCGCTCTCTACACTTACCCATTCACCATCGGCTATTCGTTCCCTCTTCCTCCACTTGTGGAGGAGTATTGCCGCTATTATCGGGTCTTCCCTGCTCAGCTGACCCCTTTGTTGTCGAAGTTCTCCAAGCTGGCTGGTGTCAAGATCACGTTGCGGCATTTAGTGCTTCTGTTCACGTCCAGCTTTTATTGAGGCACGATGCTGAATCTACGACATCATGGCGGCAAGTGCTTGGCGATTAAAATGGAAGACAAAGGTAGTCGAAAATCAGTGGCGGATCCACTTGGACAATTGTGGGTGCTTAAGCACCCATTAACTTGATCATATTTAGTAAATTTATATAGGCAATTATAAAAATATTTAGATAAATATTGAGTGAGCACCCACAAGCAAATTCATTTTTTCTCTTCTTTTGGAGTTTTTATCAGCGATCACTCATAACATTAAAATCCTGGATCCGTCACCGTCAAAAATTTTGTTCCGCCACTGTCGAAAATTTTGTCTTGACTTCATCTTTGTTAAGACTGAGGTCGTCATGGTCGGTGCCGCAGATTTCCCTGAGGCCTGTAGCTGCACTCGTAAGTACTCGTATTCTTGCTTCTACCTTTTTTAACTTGATTATTCTTTGGGGTTTGACTCACTGACATCCCTTTATTTGAAATTTTTATTCAAATAAGTTATGTAAAATTTTGATATTCAGGTCTCTTATTATAAGCTTTAAATCAGACAATCATAGTTTAGTTATTTTTCTAATATTTAGGACTTTAGAATCAAGTTAAGTTTTTGCTAATTAAAATTTTCTTATTCATATGCTTCTTTTGACAAGAGGGGTTGCTGTGATGATAAGCAACCCCCACTTCCAACCAAGAGGTTGTGAGTTCGAGTCTCCCCAAGAGCCAAGTGGGAAGGATTCCGGGGGTCTATTTGGAAACAGCTTCTCTACCCCAAGGTAGGATAAGGTCTGCGTATACACTACCTTCCCCAGACCCCACTAAGTAAGATTATACTGGGTTGTTGTTGTTGATGCATTATATAAGAAGTCTGAATATTAAAGACTTTAAAGTAGAAGTTATTTAGGAGAAATAGAGAAATAACAATAGTTGTATGAGGCCCTCTCTATTCTTGACAAGTGTATTTGTGAGGTCCGTTCACTAATATTGGATTGATTTAAATAAGAAAAATGAGTTAGTGGAACGTGGACCAACTTAAAGGATTAAATAAAATAAAAATAAAGTAAAGTGGACTGTTGGTCCCACGCAAAACCACAAATACAATCTTAAATGAACGGAAGACATCTCTTTCTCGTTCTTATCAACTAAAACAATATCCAGAACAAAATTTTTCCCCAAACACCATTTCTTCTAACGTATTAAGGTATTATTCACTAGGATTTCTTCTACTTAAATCAGTTCTTGTTGTATTCAACACTTTCAAATTCCACAATTTCAATCACTTATTATTTTCTGCCATATTAACTCAAATTCTATCTCTGACGTGCACCTCCACAGAAGTTTATCAAAATATTCTTTGAATCCCGGTTTCCGGTAAAGAAGTAGTATGTTCTTTTGAGCATTTCTATCAATATGCCATTCACATAATCGATGACATGTATCAGGAAAAACTTCTTTAACGGCAAACGCTGAGGCATGAACTTGATTGGTAAAAATTGTTCTTGGTGCTTTTCCTCCCATTGCCTTCAAAAATGTTTGAAATAACCAAACAAAAGAATCAATCGTTTCATAGCACAATAATGCACATCCAAAGAAAATATTTTTTCAATGATTATTTACACCAACAAATGGAGCACAAATCATGTCATATCTATTTGTACGAGATGTAATGTCAAAAATCAACACATCCCCAAAATACTCATAGTGCAATCTAGATATGATTTCTCTCCAAAAGAAGTTGCACAATCTGCCATCTTCATCAACTTGAAAAAAATAAAAGAAGTTTGAATCCTCTGCTTGCAAATGCATAAAATGATTTACCAAAGTTTGAGCATCTCCACTACTAATCATGTTTCTCTTGTGCGCTTGTATGAATTTATGAGATTTTTTTTTTTTTTTTTGAGATGATGAAGTTATGAGCACCTTGTTCAGTAAATCCTGCATTTTAAATTCCACCAGCTTCATTCTGAAGGTATCGAACAACTTTTTTTGCACGAATACCAGCATCAACCATAGAACCAAGAATATTTTTTGTAGCACTTGTAAGCTTTCGACCGGATTGTATGAAATGTCTCAAGTTCTCTTCTATCATGGGATGACTATGCACATCATTGAATTCAAATACTTCCCATGTCCCATTTGAAATTTTGAATTTTATACGAGCCAAACAACCACATCTATATTCTAACCTTTGTCGCTTTCTTTCTTGAAAAGGGGAAAGCTTATCAGGTTTCCCTTCGCAAGAACAAAGAAATAAACATCGAGTTATTTCCTTGTTTCTATTAACAGTTTTTGGTCCTTTTCGAACACCGAACCCTTTTGCCATGGCGTAGGAATTGTATGCATTGTATGATTCTTCTTCGGAACCAAATTTGATGCTAATCTTAAAAGCAAAGTTCTTGTCGATATTATACACATTATGTATCATTGTGAAATTTTTCTCATCATTTGAATTATGATCTTGAAATTCTAGCCACTGGTACAATAGTTTCTGTTGTTTCAGGAAAAAAAAGCAAATCCTTCTTAGACCACAAAATTAGAAAATAAACTTAGAGTGAATTCCCCCTCCCTGTCCAGTTATACATACTGAAGCTAAGTCCTTGATAAATTTTTTTCACTGTTGTCTATTCTTTATCACTAAAAGATTTCAGTGATATAATTTAGTCTATTCTTTATCACTATAGTTGTGAATGAAATCTTTTGTGCAAATTTGGCCCACCATCTCATTTTAGCACTAAAAGATTACAGTGATAATAAAAGTTCATATTGATCTTATTTTAAATTTATAGTAAACAATATTTTTGTGTTGATAATTTTTCCTGTAGGTATGGTAGCAAATGGATAAAATGCAAAAGTCGCAATGTCAGTGGGCATAAATTTGTATTTGTTAACAAGAAGACATAAATTTTATATTGATAAGAAGAGTATTTTGTGAGCACAATTTATATTTTATACTGATATTGACAAGAAGAGTATTTTGTGAGCACAATTCTGTATTTCATATTGATATCGATGAATAACTTCTAAAGGTTCAGTTTTTAAGCTTTGGCAACTGAAGATGAATTTAGAAAGATATAAACTATGACAATAAAAGTTAAAATATAACAAGAAGAAGACAGATAGATACAAAATTCAATAGAATATTACGTTTGGATAGAATGTCGTTTTCCTTTGCTTGAATATAAATTTGTTATGGCCTTCGTTTGGCCTATGCTGATCCACAGTTCAAAGAGATGAGAAATTTTGTTGGAGTCTATACTCTATTGTGATGACCACATATGGTAATTAAGGAGGGAAAATGGCTTTCACGTTTTCTCTTTCCCTCCATTTCTCTTGTACTATCTATTTAGTTTTCTATTTATTGAATATAAATATATGAGGTGGGAACCACATCAACAACAAATTCACTTTTTCCCTTTTTTCTTATTTAAATCAATCCAATATTAGTGGATGGACCCCACAAATACACTTGTCAAAAGGTGAGTCTCACTCAAAATAAAATTTTTCGGAGAAATAGGATTAATATTAGTTTTCTTTTCTTTGTAAACCCCGATGACAATTTTATTGGAAATATGTTTTACAACTATTCTTCTTATCAGGAACTTATAATTTTAACGAGATGTACTATTAAAATTAAGAGGTTTTGTACCTAATTGAATATATATATTTTAATGAATTTATATTATTTTTAAATATTATACAAATTGAGAAAGAGAATAATATATTGTTCGAGCAGCAAGTTCGAAAGTAATTCACATCTTTTATACTATCTTAGCACGAAATTTAAACAAATAATTAAGTATTTGAATCAATAAATTAGCAAAAAAAAATTCAGTTCAATATTTTTCAAAATTATTATGTAAGTAAAATTATTTGCCAAGTTGATAAAACTTTTATGGTATATAGAAAAGCATCGTCCGTGAAAGAAATAAGAAAGTAGAGTGAAATCCATTGTAAAATAGTATTAAAAAGTAAATTGATAAACATGCTAAGTTTGAAGCATTAAGGTCTAAGAATGTAACATAAGACAAAAGGTATTCAAAAGAAGTGTCATTATCATTTTTCTTTCTTTTTATATTCATTTCAATAAATAATAATTCCCTATATTTTTGTAATTAAATATTAGTTACTTAAAATATTTGTTGTTATTTATTAATATTTTTCGATGAGGAGTTCTACCTCATCACTCACAAATTTCTAAAATACCATAAGATTTAAATTTTTTTGTTTTTGTAATTATGTTTTTCAATAATCACCAAAGAGAACATTACAAAGCAGTAGAACCATTCTCGGTTCACTTAGTCTATACAGATTTCTATTCTATCCTATCTTATAAGTAGTACATAAGACAATAATCAAATAGCTGGCTAGTTAGTACATTGCTTTCAATACTTAAGCTGCTGCATCTTATCCCTGATTCCTCCTTTAGCCCCTATGTTGCACATACATGCTACTTCCCTTTCCACTTGTTCTGCATTCCTCCTTGCCTCTCCAAAAATTCTGTTGTTTCTCTCCCTCCATATCTTATGTATATGCTCAGAATATACCATTTTCATAATTTTGGCTTTGCATGATCTCCCTTTGACTTGCTTTACTATCCATGCCATCTTCTGAGTGTATGATATTGATGGACTTACACTGATTTGAACCCATTGCAAAAGCCTTCCCCATACTATATTAGTGAATTTACATTCACCAAACAAATTTGCATGTGACTCATCTGTTTCATTACACAAGCAACAAGTAGTGTTTACTTGGACTCCCCAGTTAGCAATCCTGTCTGTTGTCATTAATCTCTCCTGGCATTGCATCCATATAGTGAATATTGCCTTGGGTCTAGCTTCATTTCGGAACATCAAAGTTCTCCATACCACCTTGTTGTAGCTTCCCATAATGCCCAAATAAATTTGCTTGGTTGTGGACCTTCTGTATTGCACTGTGCGCAATTGCTGAATTATTTTTCTTGCTTCTATAATCTTTCTCACCATCCAGCTTGCTTGTTGGGGTATATTCATCTCCACTATACTTTGTCCCTTTATGTAATAAGTATGAATCCATTTTATCCACATCTTATCTTTCTTCTATGCTAAGTCCCAGTATACACTTGTTATGGCTGCTTTGTTCCAAATTCTGATATTCAGTAGGTTGTATCCTCCAACAGACTTAGGCAAACACATTCTGTCCCAGGCTATCAATGCTCTCTTTGTGATTGTGTTGGATCCTGACCATATATAGCTTCTACAATAAGCCTCTATCAGTATCATCACTTTAGCTGGTAGTATGAAAATTTTGGCCCAATAGGATTGGATACCAAATATCACTGTTTGGACTAGCTGGATTCTTCCTGCATAAGATAGTTTCCTGGCTGTCCATGAAGAAATCCTTGCTACAATTCTATCAATCATTGGTTTCCATTGCATAGCTGACAGCTTCTTTGTGTTCAATGGTATGCCCAAGTATTTGAAAGGCAGTTCTCCCAAAGTATATTCAGTATCCTGTAGTATTTTCTGCCTTATTGCTTGATCAACTCCTCCAAAGTAGATTGCACTCTTGTTGAGATTAGCTATCAGTCCAGATGCAATAGAAAATTTCATGAAACACTCATGCATTATAGACACAGACTAGCTATCTTCCCTGGTAAATAGTAGCAAGTCATCTGTAAAGCTTAGGTGAGTTATGTCTAACTTCCCACATCTTGGATGAAATCTGAAATCCTGTGCATTTTTCAGTCCTTTGAGCAGCCTACTTAGATATTCCATCACTATAGCAAACAGAAAGGGTGAAATAGGGTCACCTTGTTTGAGTCGCTTAGCAGCATCAAATGGTTTTGTCAGTTCCCCATTTATCATAATTGAGTAACTAACTGTTGAGATACAAGCTTTCACCCAATTACAGAACTTAGTGGGAATACACAAGTATTCTAACACTTGTTCCAGATACACCCATTCCACTGAATCATATGCTTTCATCATGTCAACTTTCATCATACATCTAGGGGATATATGTTTCCTTCTATAAGCCTTGACTAGCTCATGAGCAAGGATGATATTATTTGTTATTTTTCTCCCTGGAATAAATTCTGCTTGGGCTTCAGGATGACTAGCTCATGAGCAAGGATGATACAAGATTTAAATTCTTTAATTTCTATTGTTAGCTTTGAATAATTATGGTAAAAGTATTTTTTTTGTTTTATTTGCTTATAATATTTGACAATAAAGATAACAATAATATTATGACCCAAAATTCGTTAAAGGTCATAATGGCGCCGGACACCACTATCAGATAAGCCAACAATAAATAGTTAATTAAATTCTCATTTTTATATGTTTGAGATCATAAATTTCCTTCAACCTAACTAGTAAAACATGAACTCTACAGAATAATAATAATATTTTACCGATTTCAATATTGAGCATCCCATCGTTATCCTAGAACTCGATGTCACAAGTGCAAGAACAATTATTTGGAATTAAAATAAAATACAACAACTGCCGGAATATAACTTTGGATAGAAAAGAAAAATACAAGTACTCTGAAGGACAATCTGCTGGTTGCGGATCGTCTCATACGATGCATCTCATCTAAGTCCCCATATCAACCATGCCGCTGTGCCCACAAGGCCACTAGATATACATGTGTCTTTACAACAAAATGTATAGCAAGTGTAACATGAGCACAAAAACAACGCGTACCCAGTAAGTATACAGCTTAATCTCGAAGAAGTAGTGACGAGAGGTCGACTCCGACACTTACTATGGCCAATAATAATATACCGATAATATGATAAATTATGAATTTCTTTAAGGCGGCTGTAAACTCAATAACATGAAGCAGGTAAGCAATTCTTTTGTTAATAGGAGATTTTCAAATTTATTTTCATCTTTTAACAATTTATATCTCCGACCAATGAGGCCACATCAATTATAAAAAATTCCAAACAGTCAATTAAGTCATTCACAAATCATGCCGAGGTCGTACGACCCGATCCAACATAATATTTAAACTGTGCATTGCCGAGGGTCGAACGACGCGAACCATAAATGTATATATTTACCCTGCTCGCGAATCATACATGTGACACGGTCAAATATAAATTTAAGGAATTACTCCATCGCGGGTCATACACGCGACGTGATCAAATATAATTTTAAGGAGTTTCCACGCTAGCGGATCATACTTGCGACGCGATCAAATATAAATCTATCATTATATCATAACCCTTTCTTGATTCTTTTCAAAATAAAGACAATGCAACTTGAAACTTTTAAATCCTTAAAAATACTTAACTTAGTTCCATTTCATATAATTAACAAATATAATCAAGTAACGGTGTCTACAAAGCATGGTGTAAATCTAAAACTACCCGGACATAAACAGGAATAGTAGCTACGTACAGACTCTCGTCACCTCGTGCGTACGTAGCCCTCACAAATAGAAGTAAAATCGAATCATTTCACATACGGGGTAAATTGCCTCTTACAAGGTTAGAAAGGAGACTTATCTCTCTTCGAAGTTTCATAACCGGCTCCAACATTTCTCTAACAACTTAATCTAGTGTCTGTCGCTCCAAAACTAGTCAAGCAATGTGCAAACAATAAAAATATACTCTAATACTCATAACAAATCAATTTTTAACAACTCCCAACTCGGATCAAAAAGTCAATAAAGTCAACTCTTGGGCCCAGGTGTCCATATTCTAAAAATTATTGAAAATAAATATTATCCATAACTTATACGGTCAATATCTTCGTCCATGAATCGACCTTTGAATCAAGAATTTATCATTTTTCAACTTTGGGGCTCAAAATCTCAATTTCTACAATTCAAGCACGGATAAAAATAAAAACCAACAGAAATTATCATAGAGAAACATCAAAATAAAGGTCAGATATTTAACTCCTTATTGAGACGAGAACAACGCCCCTAAAAGCACCTCAAACAAAGCTCTAGAACTCAAGATATGCACAAAATACTAAAATTTTCGATTTAAAACACTATCAAGACGATTTTTCTTCATCGCCTCGCGAAGAGCAATTTTTCGTGTTGACTGGTCAACCCAGAACTCCTTCTTCGCATTCGCTAAACCTCTCGCGCGTTCGAGAAGAACAAATCTTCGCACCAGAAACCAACAATTTTGTCCGACACGAAAATGGGCATAACTCTCTCGTACGACATCGAAATTCGACGATTCTTATTGCTATGGTTCATAATTACGATGCAGATTTAATGGTTCAATCAAATCAAATCACAATCAAAGGTCGTTTGCTCAATATATTACCCTTTATTCCCAAAGAAACGATGACGAAACATCTAATAAGAGCGTGGTACAACCCAAACACCTCCGAAATACACCCGAGGCCCCAGGGACCCCGTCCAATCACACAAACCAGTCCCATAACATAACACGGACCTTCTCGAGGCCTTAAATCACATAAAAAATATCAAAATTATGAATTGCACCCCAATTTAAGTTTAATGAACCTTAGAACTTCCAACTTCCACATTCGATGCCGAAATCTATCAAATCACGTTCGATTGACCACAAATATTGCACACAAGTCACATTTGACATTACAGACCTACTCCAACTTTTGGAATCGGAATCCAACCCCGATATCAAAAAGTCCGCTTCCGATCAAACTCCTCAAAAATCTTCAAATTTCTAACTTTCGCCAAGTGACCCCAAAATGACCTACGGATCTCCGAATCCACTTCCGGACGCGCTCCCAACACCAGAATCACAAACAGACATCGATAACATTAAAATATTTTTCAACCCAAATTTATGAAATTCTTTCAAAATGCTAACTTCCACAATAGGTGCTGAAATGCTCTCGAGTCATCCAAAATCTGATCCAGACATACACCTAAGTCCAAAATCATCAGACGAACGTGTTGGAACCTTCAAATCCTGATTCTGAGATCATTTACTCAAAATCCAATATTCCAACTTAAAGCTTCTGAAATGTGAATTCTCTTTCCAAATCAACTCCGAACTTCCAGAATTTCAATTTCGACCACGCAAACAAGTCGCAATACCTGAAGTGCAGCTGCTCGTGGCCTCAAATCACCGAACGACATGCTAGATCTCAAAACGACTGGGCAGATCATTACAAATAATTTTTGTAAGATACTTCTCACCTCATAAATCATAATAAGAGCATATAAAAACTAATGTGAAGTAGGATTTCTTTATTTTACTAAGCTAGCTTAGTGAGATTAACATTTATTATTTTAGGAATTTACATTTTTTTCTTCAATCCTTGTTCAATAACAAGAAATACATTATTTAACAATATTTACGTAATTTTTAAAATGCATATATTCATTAATATGGGTACACACGCAAAGTGCGTACCCTAAGATTAGTAATAATAGAAGGATGAAATAGCATAAACGTATAATTGAAGTATAACCATCGATGTCTAAGACTGTCCCCAGTAATCTGGTGCCACAAGTATATGTGCCACTAAATAATACTAAGTACAAGTCTGAAATGAAAAATACAATACTGTCTAGTACAATAAATAGTAGGAAGGAGACTCAAGGGTCTGCGATCGTCAAGTAGCACTACCTCAAGTCTCCTAGAAGAAGAAGGTCCGAGCAATTACCTCTGAACGTCACTGGGATCAATACAGGATCTGCACAAGAAGTGCAAAAGTGTAGTATGAGTACAAGCAACCTCATGTACTCAGTAAGTATCAAGCCTAACCTTGACGAGGTACTGACGAGGCTATGACAAGACACTCATTGTAAACATGTACGTTTTATAAGCAGAAAAGCAATAACAAGATAGAGAAATGAATAAGTACATAATAAGCGGGATAAGAAAATAAATGACAGAGGGCGCCAAAATATCATCACATCACAATCTTACAACACAACATGGTAGCGAAATATAACAACCAAGAATAACCACTACTCATATTATCCATTGCGTCATGCAACCCGATCCACATATCCATACCAATACCTTTTCAGCGTGTAATCCGATCTAAATATAAACAAATATTATTGCGGCGTGCAACCTGTCACGATTCGAAATTCCCACCGTCGGGACCGTGATGGCGCCTAACATTTCATTTGCTAGGCAAGCCAACGTTAAAGGATTCTTAATTCCACATTTAGCCAATTTCAATAGCAAAAACAATTAAGCTAAATAGAAACTAAAAATTTGTGGAATGACACAAAACCCATAATATCTGATACATTTAGGATTTGGAGTCACAACTCACGAGATACAATGATTTACTACAAACAGAGTCTAAAATGAAATACACTGTTCTGAAAGAAAAGAAAGAGTAAAATAATAAGACTAGTAAGAGACTTCAGGGTTTGCGGACGCCAGCAGATCAACCTTGGGTCTCTTGACAAGCAAGTCCAACTGCTAACCTCACGATCAGCTAGGGCTAGTACCAAATCTGCACAAGAAGCGAGTGTAGTATGAGTACAATCGGCCCCATGTACTCGTAAGTATCGAGCCTAACCTCGACGAAGTAGCGATGAGGATATAACAAGACACCTACCTAATAAACCTGTACAAATAACAGTATACATAGATATAATAGCAAATGAAATCTAGACAAGTAATATCGAGAGGAGGACATGCTGAAGGGGATACGAGATAAGAGAATCTCAGCAGAAACAATAACCAGAACAGTCAATATTCCTTGAACCAGTGAAAACGATTAAACATAATAAAGGAAAGTGCACGGTATCACCCTTCGTGATTTTACTCTCAGCCTTACCATATAAATCAACAGAAACGACACGGCATCACCCTTCGTGCATTAAATCTCATAACATGACACGACATCACCCTTCGTGCATTAACTCTCATAACATGGCACAACATCACCCATCGTGCATTAACACTCACTATATGGCATGCTATCACCCTTCGTGCATTAACACTCTCCCTTACCACATAACAATGAACAAGTAAAACAAAGAGATAGGATCAATAAGTTTAAGCCTTACTTCAACAACGGTCCCAAATACCAATCTGAACTCGAAATCCATAATCAATTATCACCAAAGTTCATAAACATGAGAAGAATGATCAATTTAACAATTGACTAGTCTAAACATGGATAATAGGACCAAGGAAAGAAACAATTACAAGAACAAGTCCCACCCGCATGCTATAACCCGACAACAATGCATACGTACTCGTCACCTCACATATACATTGTACCAACTTCTAAACACGTAATAAATAGACTAATAAGTCCTAATCCTTCAAGTCAAGGTTAACCACAATACTTACCTCACTCTAACGACCAAACTCAAATCTCAAAGCTCAACCACAACTTTTCCTTTCAAAAACCCTCCGAAGTAATATAATCTAGCAAACTACCAACCAAACGATTCAAATTAAGCCTTAGGAACTACCCACAATTGCAAAGAATTCAATTTAGGTCATTATTGCAAAAGTCAACACCCGAGCTCGCTTGGTCCAAACCCAAAATTCGGACCAAAACTCGATTATCCATTCACCCCTAAGCCCGAGTATGTAATTTGTTTTTGAATGCGACCTCAATTTGAGGCCTAAATCCCCAATTTACAACTCTAATTCTACCCAAAACCCCCAATTTCCACCATGAAAACACAAGATTTTTGGTTGAAATCTAAGGAAATATAGTGAAAGATTGAAAGAAACTAGTTTAGAATCACTTACCAATGATTTGGGAAGAAAAGTTTGGATAATCGCCTCTAGGGTTCTTAAGTTTAAAAGTTTGAAGAATGAACCCAAAATCCTGTCTAAGTCAATTTTTGATCAGCTGCTGATGTCACATTTGTGACCTGGGTTTCACAAATGCGAACCCCCCAAATGTGAAGAATCCATCGCAATTGCGAAGACCATCGCATCTCTGCATCCATCACATTTGAATTGTGAAGTCCACAGATGCGAACACTGTTTCTCCGTAAATGCGACCAATTGATCGCATTTGTGATCACTGCCCCCACTTGACCCCCTTCGTAAATGCGAAGCATTGTTCTCAAATGCGAACATCATGTGGCCCAGCTACTCTTCGCAAATACGATGAGTAGCTCGCAAATGCGGACAGAGTTCGCAATGCGAATCCTGATCTTGCAAATGCATGATCAGAGGCCTGCAACAAAATATGAAGCACACCAGCAGATTCTAAGTCCAAATTTCACTACGTAGCCATTCCAAAACTCGGAAGCTCTTGGGGCTCTAAACCAAAAGTGTACACAAGTCTACTAACATCATACGAACTTGCTCGCGCGATCAAATCTCCAAAATAACACCTAGAACTATGAATTAAACACCAAATCAAATGAATTTTTTAAGAAAACTTTGAAGCTTCTATTTTCACAATTAGACGTCTGAATCACGTCAAACCAACTCGGTTTCTCACCAAATTTCACAGACAAGTCATAAATATGGTATTTAACTTATACCTGGTTTCAGAACTAGAATATAGACCCAATATCAAAAAAAGTGAAACATTAGTCAAACATTTCAATTTCATTAAGCCTTTAACTTTCAAATATCGACAAAGTTCGATAACTCGGGCTAGGGACTTCCGAATTCGATTTCGGGCATACGCCCAAGTTTCAAATCACGATACGAACCTACCGGGACTGACAAACATGAATCTGGTTCCGTTTACTCAAAATATTGAGTGAAGTCGACTCAAATGGATTTCTAAGCAAAATTTTCATTTTCTTATCAATTTTTAACTTAAGAGCTTTCCGGAAATACGCCCGAACTAGAGGGATAAAATTAGGTATTTTAAGCTTGAAAGCGCAAAATTGGGTTTTAAAACATAGGATGACCTTTCGGGTCATCACATTCTCCACCTTTAAAACAACCATTTGTCCTCTAATAGACATAGAAAAGTACCTGGACTGGTGAAAAGGTGGGGTTATCTACTCTGCATGTCGACTCGGACTCCCAAGTACCTGCCATGACGGGCTGACCTCTCCACTGCTGTCACGATCCAATTCCTAAACCTGGTCGTGATGGCGCCTCTCGTGAAGACAAGGCCAGCCAACAGAACAACAATGCCTTATTTAACAATTAATAACTATAAATGAACAAATAATACGACTTATTAGAATTAATAACTGATATTTATCACTCAGCACAACCCGACCGGGGTGTCACAAGTCACGAGCATCTAAGGAGTAGGAACACTACTATAGGGCCAATAATTTATATATACAAGATAAAAATTGGAATTCAAAGATGAAGTGCGGTGCCGCGAACGCTGGCGGTCACCTTGCTCAACTACCATAGTAAGGCCATCGGTCCGCAAATAACCCGCTACCGGGTGAACAATACCTGCAACTGCACGCGAGGTGCAGGGAGTAAAGTGAGTACTTCTAACTCAGTGGTAATAAGAGTAAATAATAACTGAGCGGTAAGAAATCATGTAAGAACACTCCAACATGCTATATAGGACAGTACAACCTTGTGAGAAAAATAATAAAACCAGGAAAACCCTTTAGAATTATCTAGCTCAGTTAAAAACCTTTTGAAAATATCTTTGCTTTTCTTTTTAACAGTTAAGCATATAAATGCGATGTCAAGTAGAGCAAGTCCGCACACAAATCAGCCCATCGGGCACAACACTCTATTCACAAATAACAGCAGGGTATCTGGTACACAATGCAAAATATAGCATGGATGCCAATGATATGAGAGTGCTGAATGTCATGCCACGTAGTACAAACATGAACCAATGCGTGAATGCAATGCAATGCACATGACCGCTGCGGCGTGTAGCCCGAGCCAACCATGCATATGATTTATCATCGACAGCGCTCACTGGGGGTGTGTACAGACTCCGGAGGGGCTCTTACAGCCCAAGCGCAATATCCTGGTCAGTCATTGTTACCTGACCGGTCAGCCATTGTTACCGGACCAATTTCTATCATACAGTGCCATTGTTACCACTGTTTCAAGTCATATCATACAGTGTCATTGTTACCACTGTTTCAAATCATTGCTGCGGCGCGTAGCCCGATCCATGCACAGTCCAGAAAATATTATAAATCCCTTGGGCATTTATAAAATAGTAATTCTCAGCCCGAAATAGTATTTAAAGTATCATTTGAGTTTTCAAAACTTAGAAATATGGCTGAGGTTGCAAAATAGTATTTAAAACCTTGGACTGAAGCCAAATGATATGCAAGATATGCTAAAACAGAAATCTCAATCCCCGAAGGATTCACATAGTTGGCATGAAGCCCAAACATAGCAATCAATCCAAACTATGATGATAACAAGTAGTTTAAGTCAACTACACCGTAAAATCAACAACCGGGACGGACCAAGTCACAATCCCCAATGGTGCTCTACCCCACGCTCATATCCGGCGTGCAAGTCACCTCAATACAGCACTATGATGTGCAAATCCGGGGTTTCAAACCCTCAGGATATCATTTACAAGTATTACTCACCTCGAACCGGCAAAATCTCTAGCCCGCGATGCCTTTGCCCCTCAAACCAGCCTCCACGCGCGTCGAATCTAACCAAAATTAAAGCGAACACATCACACTATGCCAAGGGAACAGTACCCAATCGAAAATTTTCAAAATATAGTAACAATCTCGAAACTAGCAAAACTCGAGCCCCGGGCTCGCTTCTTGAAAAATTATAAAACTCACATTACCGGATTCCTCGTCTCGCCACGAGTCCATACATACCAAGAAATCCCAAATACAAGCTCAAATGACCTATCAAATCCCAATTTGAAATATCAAAAACTCAAGCCCTAATTCATCAACCTTAGGCTTAATTTCCATGAATTTCTAGACCAATTTCATAACATAATCATGTTTTAAGACCAAGATTCTTACCTCAAGTCGATTCCTCTTGAATCCCTCTGAAATTCCCGTCCAAAAGCTCCCAAGGACGTTCAAAAATGGAGGAAAAATGCATAACCCTCGCGGATGAAATATAATATAAAACCCTCCTGCCAACAGCGATTTTCGTTTACCTGCGGCTCCTGCTTTTGCGACCAAACGACCGCTTTTGCGGTCTAACTTAACTCACCAGGGACCGCTTCTGTGGTCCAAAATCGCTCATGCGGTCATCGCTTATGCGAATTTCCTTCCGCACCTGCGGTCCACGCCAATGCCTCCCAGACGCACCTGCAACCCAAACGCCGCATTTGCGGAACCGCCTATGCGGCCCATTTTCCGCAGATGCGGAAACAACAGAACCTGCAACCCAAAAATCATGCAACAAGTCAAAACTCTCCGTTTAACCACCCGATCTCACCCCGAGGCCCCCGGGACCTCAACCAAAAGCACAGAAATGATCCATTACCTTATTCAAACTTGCTCGAATCATCAAATCACTATCGTTAACATCAAGATCATCAGATTTTACCAAATTAAGGCCTAAATCTTTCAAATTCCTCTGAAACTCGCATTCGATCAAAAACCCGACCTAAACACCTCCGAATGACCTGAAATTGCATGCATATCCAAAATAACCTAACGGAGCTACTACAACTCTCGGAATTCCATTTCGACCCTCGGATCAAAATCTCACCTACTAACCGGAATTCGCCAAAATACTAACTTTGCCAATTCAAGCCTAATTCTACACCGGTCCTCCAAAATCAATTCCGATCACGCTCCTAGGTCACAAATTATTCCCCGAAGCTAACCAAATAACCGAAAATCACATTCGAGCCCTATAACTCATTAAACGTCCGGTTGACTTTTCCAACTTAAGCCTTCCTTAAAGAGACTAAGTGTCTCATTTCTTATCAAAACCATTCCAAATCAAATCTCACACACTACATATCGATAATGAAATATGAAGAAGCAATAAACGGGAAAAATAGAGCAACAACACATGAGACGACGGGTCGGGTCATCACAACTGCACTTGAATTGAAGGATAACTCTTCGATCTCAACTAACGAACCTGCCGAGCTAGAATAGCCACCAGCTCCTACTTATAAGTCAAATCCTTGTCCAACTAGACAATCCTGAAATCTAACACGTGGGATGGATCACTGTGATACTTCTGGAGCATAGACACATAGAACACCAGATGAACTGTTGATAAACCAGGTGCAACGCAAGCCTGTTGTCCACCTCACCCACTCTCTCAAGAATCTCAACAGGCCCGATATACCTAGGTCTCAACTTTCCCTTCTTTCCGAATATCATCACACCCTTCATGGGTGATACTCAGATCAACACTCTCTCTCCGACCATGAATGCAACATCACAAACTCTACGGTCGGCATAACTCTTCTGCCTGGACTAAGCTGTGCGAAGTCGATCCTGTATAACCTTGATCTTATATAAGGCATCCTATACTAAAACTGTACCCAATAATCGAGCCTCCTCCAGCTCGAACCATCAAACTGGAGATCGGCACCACATACCATATAATGCCTCATAGGGAGCCATCTAAATGCTCAACTGATAACTATTATTGTAGGTGAACTCCACAAGCGGCAAGAACTGATCAAAAGAACCTCTAATGTCTATAACACAAACACGGAGCATATCCTCCAATATTTGAATAGTGTGCTCGGACTATCCGTCCGTCTAAGGATGGCATGTTGTGCTCAGCTCAACCTGCGTGCCCAACTCATGCTGAACTGCTCTCCAGAAATGCAAGGTGAACTGCGTACCTCGATAAAAAATGATAGACATAGGCACACCATGAAGACGGAAGATCTCGCGAATATAAATCTTTGCCAACCACTTTGAAGAATAAGTAACTGCCACATGAATGAAATGTGTTGACTTGGTCAGCCTGTCCACAATGACCCAAACTGCATCGAACTTCCTCTGAGTCTATGAGAATCCAACAACAAAATCCATAGTGATACGCTCCCACTTCCACTTAGAGATCTCTAACTTTTGAAGAAAACCACCAGGTCTCTAATGCTCACACTTTACTTGCTGACAGTTTAGACACCGAGCCACATATGCAACTATATCTTTCTTCATCCTCCTCCACCAATAATATTGCCGCTAGTCCTGATACATCTTGGCAGCGCATGGATGAATAGAATACCAGGAACTGTGGGCCTCCTCAAGAATCAACTCATGAAGTCCGTCCACATTAGGCGTACAAACACGACCCTGCATCCTCAAAATCCATCATCCCCAATAGTAAATTGCTTGGAAATGTCGTGCCGCACTGTGTCCCTAAGGACAAGCAAATAAGGGTAATCATACTACGGATCTTTGATGCGCTCAAACAAAGAAGACTGGGCGACTGTACAAGCTAGAACATGGCTGGGCTCAGAAACGTCCATCTTCACAAACTGATTGGACAAAGCTTGAACATCTAACGCAAGCAGTCTCTGACCGACTGGAATGTACGCAAGGCTGCCCATACTCACTGACTTCCTACTCAAGACATCGACCACCACATTGGCCTTCCCGGGATGATACAATTCAATAGCTCTAACCACCTCATCTGCCTCAAATTGAGCTCCTTCTGCTTGAACAAATACTACAAGCTTCGATGACCTATGAATACCTCACATGGCACGGCGTGCAGATTGTGCCTCCAAATCTTCAGTGCATGAACAATGGTTGCCAGATCTAGGTCATGAATGGGGTAATTCTTCTCATGTACCTTTATCTTCCACGAAGCATATATAATTGCCTTGCCACCCTGCATCAGTACCGCACCAAGTCCAGTACGAGATACATCACAATATACTGTATAAGATCCTAAACCTGTGGGCAACACCAACATCGGCGTCGTCGTCAAAGCAGTCATGAGCTTTTGAAAGCTCGCCTCACACACGTCTGACCATCTGAATGGGGCACCCTTCTGGGTCAACCTGGTCAACGAGGCTCTACAAACCGACGGTAATAACCCGCCAAACCCAAAAAACTCTGGATCTCCGTGGTTGAAGTAGGTCTAGGCCAGTTTTGAACTACCTCAATATTCTTTGGGTCCACCTAAATGCCCTATGCTGATACAGTGTGCCACTAGAAAGCAACTGAGTCTAACCAAAACTCGCACTTTAAAAACTTAGAATATAACTGACTATCCTTTAGAGTCTGAAGTACGATCAAAAGATGTTGCTCGTGCTCCTCTCGACTATGAGAGTTGACCAAGATATCATCAATAAAAACGATCGCGAAAGAATCGAAATAAGGCTTGAACACCTAGTTTATCAAATCCATAAATGCCTCCGGGGCATTTGTTAGCCTAAATGACATCAAAAGAAAATCCTAATGTCTATATCGAGTCCGAAAGGCTATCTTAGGGACATCAGATGCCTTAATCCTCAACTGATGGTAGGCAGACCTCAAATCAATCTTTAAAAACACCTTGGCACCCTGAGGCTGATAAAATAAGTCATCAATCCTCGGCAAAGGATACTTGTTCTTGATGGTGACTTTGTTCAACTACCGATAATATATGCACATCCTCATCGACCCATCTTTCTTCTTCACAAAAACACGGGTGCACTCCAGGGTGCACCCCAGGGCGAGACACTACATCTAATGAAGCCCTTATCAAGCAAATATTTCAACTACTTCATCAATTCTTTCAACTCTGGCAGGGCCATACGGTATGGTAGAATAGAAATAGGCTGAGTGCCCAGAACTAAGTCAATATAGAAGTCGATATCCTTGTCGAGCGGCATCCCCGGCAAGTCTACAGGAAATACCTCTAGAAATTCCCGGACAACTAGTACAGAATCCATGGAAGGAACCTCCGCACTAGAATCACAGACATAAGCCAAATAAGATAGACACCCCTTCTTGACCATACGCTGAGCCCTCATATAAGAGATAACCCTATTGGTAGAATGGCCAGGACTTCTTTTCCACTCTAATCAAGGCAATCCCGGCAAGGCTAAGGTCCTTATCTTGGCGTGACAATACAATATGGCGTGATAAGGTGACAATCAATCCATACCCAAGATAATATCAAAGCCTACCATATCGAGAACTAGAAGATCTACTCTAGTCTCAAGACTCTCAATGGTAACCACACATGAACGATAAATGCGATCTATGACAATAGCATCTCCCACAGTTGTGGAAACATACACAGGAGCAGTCAAGAATTACGAGGCACAACCACATATGAAGCAAAATAGGATGACACATAGGAATAAATAGAACCCGGATCAAATAGAACTAAAGCATCTCTATTGCAAAACTAAACAGTACCTATTATAACGGAGTCAGAAGACTCAACCTCAGGCCTGGCTAGAAAAGTATAGCATCGGGGATGGGCCCCACCACTCTGAACTACATCTCTAAGACAGGCCCTAGCTAGATAGCCTCCACCTCTAGCAGCCTGACCTCTACCTCTAATGGCCTGACCACCACCTCTAGTTGTTTGTCCCCTACCTCTAGCTGGCTGAGTAGGAAGTGAAGCACCCGGTGCCGGGAACATGGCACGAGAACCTTGATGCTGAGAACTGCTCGATGCTCGAGGGAAAAATCTAGCAATGTGCCTCAGATCAGCACATGCATAACAGGATCTCGGCTGCTGTGACTGCTGACCTTGAAACTGACCTGTCGACCGGGGTACCACCCTAAATACTCTGGAGCGGAGGTGCACTAATAGGAGTTGATGGTGCACTGTAGGCTAGGTGGTCGGAATAATGCATAGGAGGTCCTTTACTACCTGAAGCACCATGAGATGCCTGGAGTGCTGAATGAAACGACCTAGGAGGATGGCCTCTACCAAAAGTACCCTGGCCTCCAGATGAGGCTCTACTGAATCCATCGGTGTGATAGAGCCTCTTGTCAAACCCTTGACCACTCCCCTATGCTAGAACCATCTCAACTCGTCTGGCAACATTGATAGTTTTGAAAAGAAATCTCACTCCCCGTCTCCTTGGCCATCTGCAACTTGATAGGCTGTGCAAGCCCCTCAATAAAGCTCCTCACCCTTTCTCTCAGTAAGAAGCAAAAGGATAGCATGACGGGCCAGATCTACAAAACAGATTTCATACTGAGGGACGGTCGTAATACCCTACTGGAAACGCTCGAACTGACTGCGATAATCCTCATTCAGTGTGACAGGAAGGAACTTCTCAAAAAATATCTGAGAGAACTGGTCCCAAATAAAAGCAAGCAACCCAGCTGGTCTGGTCAATACAAAATCATTCCACCATCTCTTGGCGGAACCCATTAGATGAAACACAGCAAAATCGACCACATTGGTCTCCACTATCCCCATGTTTTGCAGCACCTCATGGCAGCGGTCAAGATAATCCTATGCATCTTCAGAAGGTGCACCACTGTAGTGAACTGGAAATAGATTGGTGAACTTATCCAGCCTCAATAAGCTCTCAGAAGACATAGTTGATCCACTACCGACCTGGGCCGTAACAACCTGCTGTACTACCCTAACTGGCTGAGCTGCTAGAGTCTGATACTGGGAGCCATCTACTCCGGGGCGTGAGTAGGAGGAGTCTGTGCTCCTCCTCCATTTTGAGAGACGGCTGGTGCCATGGGGAATGTGCCAATCTGGGCCACACTCTCCATAAGGCCTACCAAACGGACCAAAGCGTCCTCAAGCACTGAGGTGGAAATGAACCCCTTTGGGACATGAGCTGGTCCAGTAGGAACTTCTTTGTCAAACTCTACTTGAGGCTCCACTGCTGGTGCTAATGCTCGAGCTCTGGGCTGAGCCCTTCCCCTACCTCAGCCTCTGGCACGGGCTCAACTTCGACCTCTGCCCCTTGTAGGAGCTTCCACTAGGGGCTCTGGTTGCTACTCGGCTGAAGATGCAATATGTGTTCTCGCCATCTGCGAGAGAGAAAGAGTAGAAGAGTCCAATTAGCAATGAGAGAAAAAAATCGCACGACGGAGAATAATAGAAGTGAAATTTGTTCCTAAACTTCGTAGCCTCTAGAAGATCAGTACAGATGTCTCTGTACTGATCCCCTAGACTCTACTAAGCCTGCTCGTGAATTGTGAGACCTAGGCAACCTAGTGCTTTGATACCAACTTGTCATGAACCGAAATTCCCACCGCCGGAACTATGATGCTGCCTAACATTTCCCTTGCTAGTCAAGACAACGTTAGAGGATTCTTAACGCCAACTTAGCCAATTTCAACAATAAAAAAAAATTAAGCAAGCTAGAGACTAAAACTAATTTGCGAAATGACATAAAACCCATAATATCTGATACATTTAGGATCTGGACTCACAACTCACGAGCTACTATGATTTACTATAAACAGAGTCAGAAAGGAAATACACGGTTCTGAAGGAAAAAAATAGTAAAATAATATGACTAGAAAGAGACTCCATGGTCTACGGACGCCAACAGATCTACCTTGGATCTCGTGACAAGCAAGTCCGGCTGCTAACCTCACGATCAGTTAGGGCTGGTGCCAAAATGTGCACAAGAAGTGCAAAGTGTGGTATGAGTACAACTGAACCCATGTACTCGTAAGTGTCGAGCCTAACCTTGATGAAGTAGTGACGAGGCTATGACAAAACACCTACCTGATTAACCAATACAGATAACAGTATATGTACAAATAATAACAAATAAAAACGAGAAAAGTAATATCAGAAGGGGGACATACTGATGGGGATACAAGATAAGGGAATTAAAGCAGAAACGATAACCAGAATAGTCAATATGCCTTGAACCAGCAAAAATAATTAAACACAATAAAGGAAAGTGTACGACATAACCCTTCATTCTTTTACTCTCGATCTCACCATATAAATCAATCAGAAACAACACGACATCACCCTTCGTGCATTAACTCTCATAACATGGCGCAGCATCACCCCTCGTGCATTTACACTCACAATATGGCACGGCACCGCCCTCGTGTATTAACACTCCTCCTTACCACATAACAATAAACAAGTAAAAATAGGGAGATCGGATCAATAAGTTTAAGCCTTACTTCAACAACGGTCCCACAATACCAATCTCAACTCGGAATCCATAATCAATTATTACCAAAGCTCATAAACTTGATAAGAACGATCAATTTAACAATTAACTAGTATAAGCATGGATAGTATGACCAAGGAAAGCAATAATTACAAGAACAAGTCCCACCCACATGCTATAACCCGACAACAACGCATAAGTACTCATCACCTCACATATACGTTGTACCCAACATCTAAACACGTAACAAATAGACAAATACGCCCTAATCCCTCAAGTTAAGGTTATCTTAAACACTGACCTTGCTCCAACGACCAAACTCAAAGCTCTACCACGACTTTTCCTTTCAAATAAGCCTCCGAAGTAATAGAATCTAGCAAACTACCAACTAAACGATTCGAATTGAGCCTTAATAACTACCCACAATTGCAAAGAATTCAATTTAGGTATTTATTGAAAAAATCAACAAAAGTCAACACCCGGGCCCGCTTGGTCTAAACACAAAATTCGGACCAAAACATGATTATCCATTCACCCCCGAGCCCGGTTATGTAATTTATTTTTGAATACGACCTCAATTTGAGGTCTAAATCTCCAATTTAGAAAAATCCCTAATTCTACCCAAAAGCCCAATTTCCACCATGAAAACATAATATTTATGATTGAAATCTAAGAAAATATTGTGGAATATTGAAAGAAACCAGTTTAAAATCACTTACCAATGATTTGGGGAAGAAAAGTTTTTTGGAAAATCGCCTCCAGGGTTCTTGAGTTTGAAAATTTGAAGAATGAACCAAAAATCCCATCTAAGTCAAGTTCTTATCAGAAATGCGAAGAATCCATCGCAATTGCGAAGATCATTGCATCTATACATCTATCGCATTTGCGATGTGAAGTCCACAAATGCAAATACTGTTTCTCTGCAAATGCGACCAATTGATCACATTTGTGATCACTGCCCCCACTTGACCCCTTTCGCAAATGCAAAGCATTTTTCTCAAATGCGAACATCATGTGGTCGAGCTACTCTCGCAAATGGGATGTGTAGCTCGCCAATACGGACCCATCAAAGTTCACAAATGCGAAGCTTGATCTCGCAAATGCAAGATCAGAAGCTTGCAACAAAATCTGAAGCATACCAGCAGGTTCTTAGTCCAAATTTCACTTCATTGCCTGTCCGAAACTCATCAGAGCCCTCGGGGCTCTAAACCAAAAGTGCACAAAAATATAAAATCACCATATGAATTTGCTAGCGTGATCTGATAACTAGGGATTCTGCCATGTTTTATACTCCTTTTTGCTTACGCTTTGGTTATAAATTGTTACAAATAGTCCCAAAAGGCTCATAAGTGTGCTTGATTGCAGGTTTGATCAACAAAGTGACGAAATGTCAAGGATCGGCTCAAAAAGGAGTGAACCGACTCAAGTATCAAAGACAAGGCAAACTAAGGGGAAAAAGGCCTAGTGCGGCTGCATTCGACTTTGTGCGGTCCGCACTAGGTAGATTCTGAGAGTGTGCTTTAAGGCAGAACACCTAGTGCGGCCGCAGTCCATTCTGTGCGGTGCGCACTAGGTAGATTCAGAGAGTTGGAAAAACCAGGCTTCAGGCAATGCGATCGTCGTTCATATTGCGTGGTCCGCGGTGAAGGCTCCGCAGCCGGACGACCATTTTCTGCGGTCCGCGGAGTAGAGATGTAGAGAGTTGAAATTGCCAGATTCTAAGCCTTTGGGGTCTGCGGTCATCTTTGTGCGGACCGTGCTAGCTGCCTCCGCGGCCGCGGTCCATTCTGCGCGGTCCGCGAAGCCCAATTTCAGAGAGCCAAGTTTTGAAATCCAAGAGACTTGTGCGGCCGCGATCCATTTTGTGCGGCCCGCGCTGACCTCGCAGGGGTATTTTTGTCCAGTTTTTCCGGCTCAGTATAAATAGAATATTTTACCATTTTAGGTCATCTGTTATCTTCAGAACACAGCTGCGCTCGTGAGAACACCTTTTGTAGCCATTTTTTGGCATCTTATCTTCAAATTAATAATAGATTCTTGTAATTTAATTTAGAATTTAGTTAATATGTCTTGTTCTTCATCTATTTCTTTATTTTCTCCTTAAAGTATGAGTAGCTAAACCCATTAGCTAGGGTTGTGGCTTGATGGGTGTTGCCATGTAGGGTTAGATTGACTATGGGTGTTTGCTATTTGGGTTGATTTTATATTTTAATCTATGAATTGGTGGTTGCAAACACTGATTTGTGTTTTGTGGATTTGATTCTTCTTGAGAAAGAGAGTCTAAGTCTCCAAAATTGACCCAACAAGGAATTGGGATGGACTCATG
>MU705127.1:0-18625 GCA_026770625.1 Nicotiana glauca
AGCTGCCAGCATCCGCAGGACCAATTGCTCTGTTCTTATCAGTTATTTCTTGTTATTCAGACATTTGTATTTCATGTTTCAGACTTGTACTTGGTTTTTGTTAGAGCCTCTATACTCGTGACCCCAAGTCTTGGGAGTACTTGTTCAGTCGTGGTTTCTATTCGTACATTATCTTTTCAATTATTCAGAATTTATTGTTAAAGTCGCGGCAGGGCGCCATCATGACCGGGTTTGGGGTCGTGACACAAACATATACTAGTAAGGTAACAGGCTATCAAGCAAAGCCTCAGGGCAGTCATGATACTCAGAGAAGATAACAGGCTATCAACTAGAGCCAAGATAATCATACTTTGACTCTTAAACAGAACTATATAATCATAGTAAGGTAGAGCTAGCAAGCAACCTAGATTCCATAGTGTTTAATTAGTAGGAAACCAAAGATGATGGATACATGATATCTGGTAGGGTTAGTATAAGCAACTCTTAACACCAACAAGAAGAAATTTTAAGTTCAAAGTTGCAATAAAGCTAAGCTGTGATATACTTACAATTCTCTTGATATACTCCCAATTGGAGACAGAGCTGCCTGTGTGAGTCCCGGTGGAGACTCCAACCCTACCACCACGACGATTGTTTGCATTTATTTCTGACTTTTTAACACACTTGGGATCTTTTCAAAGTTGTTCCCAACTTTCCCACACTTCTACTGGAACACCTCTTGGCCTAATTTTTTTAGTTTTTATTTTGGAAATGAAATCTTTGTACCTTATTGATGCCTTGTTCTCCCATTGGCTCCGCACTGCATTATCAATGGAAGAGTCCTAATAGAATTTCTTTTGAAATAATTTTATAAAGTAATAAAATTAATATCTTATTTATAACAGTTAATACACTTCCTAAATTCATTATATAATGAGAAGTTATACCTTGAATTCTCCCCAATAAAAGTTTTTATCTCGCGAGAGACACGTTTTCAATTGATTCCATTGGGATCAAGTTCATGCTTAAAAGATTTAAATATTTACCTCAGCTGTAAAGAGTTGGAACCATGAATTTATTTTTGAGTTAATTATATATGCAGAACCGAGATAAACGAATTACTAATTAAGATCCACAATTATATGGAGGAATCTGAAAACCTTGTGTTGCAGCTGGACTGTAGACCTTATTAAACTTCAAAGCCTACGGCCTTCCTTTCCTTGTTTGGAAGGATTTACAACAATAAGATCATATCTTGATAATTAAACTAGAAACACAAGTCAAACCATGAAAGAAAAGAACTTCTCATACAAAAAAGCCCCCTTTTACAATTAAAATCCGATAAAGCTCCAAGCCCTAGCTGCTCCAAATTGATGCAAATAAAGTAAGAAGAAAACAATTAATTTGAAAATATTCACTCACATGCAGAGCAATGAACATAGTATTCGTAGTCATTAGCACTGCCATCAAGCTACTGATTCATAAGAAAAAGAAGAAGAAAAAAATTAAATCCATCTACACATCTTAGATTCACGTTGGCTACTAATTTTTGCTCTTGTTCTTGCCCTCAAGTGTGTTTTCCATTGATTTTTCTCTCAGCCACCCATATTTGCTCCCAACGTTCTAAACTGTTAGAAGAAGAAGAGACCGAACTTTTACTAATTTTGTGCCCTATGATAAATAATTAAGTGGCCTTCAGCGACGGATTTAGCTACGGCTTAATTTTTGTCGCTAATAATGATATTTTTTGGGCTGGATATAACATTATCGACGGAAATTTTCGTACCAAGGAGCTTTAAAAAATTTTGATACAGAATTAAGCATCGCGATGGAAATTTCGTTGCTAATTCCGTCGCTGAAGGTAAATAAATCTTGTCCCTCAAGTTTTGTCGCTAAATCTGTAGCTAAATTGAGGGCGCCAATATTTAGCGCAAATATTTAGCGACAATTTTTAGATTTCGTCGCTATTCCATCGCTATATTATATGCTAACTATTTTTTGGATTTTTTTGCAATGAAACTATTATTCCGTAGCTAATCTGTCACTAATCAGCAACGAAACTAAGTTTGTCGCTAAAATCCGTCGCTAAATGCAGTTCTTTTGTAGTGTCAGGAGATGCGCATGATATTCCTGACTTCGGGAGTATACCACAATGTCATCAATAAAGACAATGACTAATGAGTCAATATATGGCCGGAATACATTGTGCATTAAGTGCATAAATATTGTTGGGGTGTTGGTCAACCCAAATAACATAACAAGGAACTCGTAATGACCATACCGAGTCTTGAAAGCAGTCTTCGGGATATCTGGCTTCCCAATCTTCAACTGATGATAACCTGAATGAAAATCAATCTTGGAAAACATGCGAGCACCCTGTGTAACTGATCAAATAGGTCATCAATACGAGGCAAAGGATACTGGTTCATCACTGTAACTTTTTTCAACTGGCAATAACCAATAACATATGTATAGAACCATCATTTTTCTTCACAAACAAGACAAGAGCACCCAAAGGTGACACATTGGGCCAGATAAAACCCTTATCAAGCAATTCCTGTAATTGTTCCTTCAACTCCTTCAATTTAAGAGGAGCCATATGATAAGGAGGAATAGAGATAGGCCGAGTGCCCGACAACAAATCAATGCCAAAATCAATATCTCTGTCGGGCGGCATGCCCTAAAGATCAACTAGAAATACATCAGGGAAATCCCGTACTACTAGGACGGAATCAACTATAGGGGTATCAATACTGACATCTCTCACATAAGCTAGATACGCGTCACACCCCTTTTCAACCATTCGGTAAAAAAGTACCCCTCCACTTTACTCACGGTAAAACTGGCATATCCCGCGTCACAGTCTTGGCATGACAATCAAGAATAGAATAATAGGACAAAAACCAATATCTGCCCAAGATAACATCAAAATATACCATGATGAGCAATAATAAATCGGCTCAGGTCTCAAAACCACTAAGATAAATCAAACACGACTGATAAATGCGGTCCACAATAAGAGAATCTCCCACAAGAGTAGAAACATAAATAGAGGAACCCAAAGAATCCCGAGATATGCCCAAATGCGGGGCAAAATAAGAGGACACATAGGAATAAGTGGAGCCTGGATCGAATAGAACTGATGCATCTCTATGACAAACCGGAACAATACCTGTAATGACAGAATCAGAGGCAACATTCCTCTATACGGGCAGGAAGGGCATAGTATATTGCCTGGCCTCCCCTCTAGGGCGACCTCTACCTCCACGACCTCCACCTCTAGTTGGCTGGGCAAGTGGGGTGGCAGCTGATGCTGTGATCATAGCCTGGGAACACTGTGGAGCATGTTATGACTGGGAAGTCTTTGGAGGTGAACCCTTCTTAAGTCTAGGGCAATCCTCCACCATATGGCATGTGTCGGCACACTCAAAACAAGCTCTGGGAGGACGTGGAGGTTGTGATTGGCTCGGTCCAAGTCTGCTGGAGTGACCACTTAAAGCACCCCATGCAGGAGTCGTACTAGACATTGAAGGTGCATAATAAGGCTCCTGAGGTCTAGGAGGAGCTGGAATACCACTAGCTGTTGGAAGAGCGGAATAAATGGGGCGACTCACATAACCCCTACCCTGACGAACTGCAGTTGGGGCATGGGCACTAGAATAATAGCTCGACTATCGAGACCTCTTGGCCTCTCTCTCCTTCCTATCCCGAGAAAGCATGCCCTCTACTCTCCTAGCAATACTCATCACCTATTGGTAGGTGATATCTATCTCTAACTCCCGGGCCATGCTAGACCTGATGCTGGAAATGAGCCCCTCAGTAAACAGGCAAACTCTCTCACGAACTGTAGAAACCAAGGCTGGTCCATGTCTATCCAAGTCACTAAAACGGATACCATACTCTGAAATGGTCATAGTGCCCTAGCGCAAATTCTCAAACTTTGTGCGCCATGCATCCTTAAGGCTCTGAAAGACATACTCCCTAAAAAACATATTCGAGAACTGGGTCCATGTAAGGGAAGCTGCCTCAACTGGACCGTCCAACTCAAAAGTATGCCACCACTATTAGGCTGCCCTTCAAAGTTGGAAGGCAGTGAAAGAAACCCCACTAGACTCTACTATGCCCACAGTGCGGAAGATACAGTGGAACTCCTCCAGAAATCCTTGAGCATCTTTTGATGCTAGATCATTGAATGTAGGAGGGTCGTACTTCTTGTACCTATCAAGCTTCCGATGCTCCTCCTCTGAAGCTGTTGCTTAACCCTCGAGCTGAGCTGGGGATACAGGCTGTATCGGTAAAACCTCTAGGATTTGATCAACTTGAACCCGCTGCTTTAGGGTATGGGCAGCGGGAGTCTATGCTCCTTCCCCGGCCTGAGATGTGGCTACAACAAGGGGAATCAACCTTGCTTGAGCTAAAGTGCTGTACATGCTCATGAACTTTGGAAAGGTCTCTTGGAGAGCTGGAGTAGTAGTAGTAGTAGGCGTATCAAGCGCTTAGGCTCCGACTAGAGCTGCTGGTGGCTCCTCTATAGTAGCTCGCGTGGGTGCTCTGGCTGCACCACGTGCGCATCCGTGGCCTCTACCCCGGCCCCGGTCTCTGGTGGCTCTATTAGGGGGTGCAAGTGCCTGGTCATCTCCGACAACATATGTCCTCACCATCTGAAGTCAATAATCTCGCACGATAAGGAATCAAATGAAGTGGAATTTTCCTAACAGTTCCATAGCCTCTCGAAGATAAGTACAAATGTCTCTGTACTGATCCGCAAACTCTAATAAACCAACTTGTGATTCATGACTCCTATGAACCTAGATATTTGATACCAACTTGTCACGATTCAATTCCTCCCTCGTGAACTGTCGTGATGGCACCTAGTCTCTATGACTAGGTAAGCCTAACACATTGCAAAAATGAAAAACAAAAGCATGAATATTAATGATTGGCAGCACAACTATCCATTAAGCAACTAAATGCCACTCGGCATATACACCCAAAACACGAAAACTCATAAGTCACAAGCTACTAAAATGTTCTAACTGTTCTATGCATCATCTTTACAGAAAGAAAGAGAAATGAACATAAGGGGATAGAGGGGGACTCCGAGGATCTGCGGGCGCAGGCAGATGTATCTTGAAGTCTCCAACAGGAAGCAACGAATGCAACTAGTGATGAGGATGGTACGATGAACCCGGATCTGCATAAGAAAAAATATATGCAGGAAAGGGCATGAGTACACCACAGCGGTAACCAGTAAGTGCCAATCCTAACCTTGGTCGAGTAGTGACGAGATCAGGTCAGGATCCTACTAGTATATATGTATAATAAGATAAAACCGTATGAAATATCATAGCGAAGATAAATACTAATAGTCAGCGAAAAATAAAATCATAGAAAAATAATAACTCAGTATACAAAGATAGCAACAGGGAATCTCCCAGGATACCCCAAATGTAAATGTACAGGGGATCTCCCAAGACACCGTCCAGTTGTCCCAAAAATAAATATGCAGGGGGGATATTCGGGAATACCGTTTCGTAGTTCCAAAGTAAATATATCTAGTATAGGGGATCTCCCGGGATACCGTCTCATAGTCCCAAACATTAATGTGCAGGGGGATCTCACGGAATACCGTTTCGTAGTCCCAAAGTAAACATACAGCTCAATCAATATAAATAACAGTTTCAGCAAAAAATTCTACAGTTTAGATTAAATTCATATCAAAGAAGACATGTAACTCTTACTCAAAACATGCTGCATAGAGTTCAGGTAGACATTTAAGGCACGTAAGCATGTTTTCCCAAGCTAAACAGGATGACTACATATACTATTATTGCTCAATGAAAAGAAAACATAGATACTATACTTAATGAAAATGGGGTTTTTCAAAAAATAGCTCGTGTACGCACTCGTCACCTCTCATACATGACATTCATATATCAACAATACCAAATCCTAAGGGGAGTTCCCCCACACAAGGTTAGGCAAGCCACTTACCTCGAACCAAGCTTAAATCAATTCGAAGTCACGCTCTTGCCACGAATATCCAACTCCGAGTGGCCCAAAACTAATCAAATCAATTACATAACGTAAATATAGCTACAAGCAACTAATTTAGCTAATGAATTCAAATCTAAGGCAAGAAAATAGGAAAATGCCGAAAAATCCTCCCCGAGCTCACGTCTCGGAATTGGGTAAATGTTACAAATTTTGAACACCCATTCACTCACGAGTCTAACCATACCAAAAATACTCAAATTCGATACCAAAATTTTGATCAAAATCTCAAAATTCGACCTAAGAACTTTTCTCAATGTTTCCCCATTTTTCACCCCAAATCTGAAATTAAATGATGAAATAAAGCTAAGATTAATGGAATATAGTCAAAAAGGGGTCAAGAAGCATTATCCACAAACTTTCTCCAAAAATCTCCCCAAATTTCGCCTTCTACCGAGCTCTCAATCAAATTTTGGAGTTATGAACTCAAATCCTTGATTTTACTTTTTTTTGTCCTGCGATTTCTGCTTTTGCGCTCCTAGGACCACATCTGCAGTCCCGCACCTGCGGACGAATCATTGCAGGTGCGAAGTTCACTTAATTGGGCTGGGCCGCATCTGCGAGCCCACTTCTGCGGTCACCTAGCTGCATCTGTGATCCCAGCTGAAAAGGTCCATAACCGCATATGCGGCTCCTTAGCCGCATTCTACGGCTCCGGATCTGCGGTCCAAAATGCGCAGGTGTGAAAACAACAGGTGCTGCAACTTCAGCAAAATGCATAAGTCTCTAACCAATCCATTAAGCATCCGAAACTCATCCGAGACCCCCGGGACCTACACCAAATATACCAACCAATCCTATATTATCATACGGACTTATTTTAGCCCTCAAATAACATTAAACAACGCTAACACTATGAATCACTCTCCAATCCAAACTTAATGAACTTGAAATTTCAAAATTCTACAACCGATGCCCAAACTGACCAAACCACGTCCGGTTGACCTTAAATTTTGCAGACAAGTCATATTCAATACTATGGACCTACTCCAACTTCTGAAATCGTATCCCGACACCGATATTAAAATATTCCACTACCTGCCCGAAATTCCAAAAATTCAACTTCCGTCATTTCAAGTCTAAATGAGCTACAGACCTCATAAACACAATCCGGACATGCCTGTAAGCCCAATATCACCCAATGGAACTAACGGAATCGACAAAATTCCATTCCAGAGCCGTCTTCATGCTGTTCCGACTATGGTCCAAATTTTTAGACTTAAGCTCTCATTTAGGGACTAAGTGTCCCACAACACTCCGAAACTCAATATGAATCATCCTAGGCAAATCACAATAGCAGAAAAAGACATGAGGGAAGCAGTTAATAGGGGATAGGGTCGTTAATTTTCAAAACGACCGGTCGGCTCGTTATAGTTGCAGCGCTCAACCCGATCCTACCGTAACATCCTTTAGTAATTCAGAACTTATTATATGACCCGATTCTTACACTACGCACCGTATAACTCTGAACAAGTTATATCAATACATAACCATATCTCAAGATATAGGCTCATAATATACCACATAACTCAGATACTCATAGCAATAACTTCCGACCATAATTTATTAAAATGACCATAAATTCCTCATATGATGTCGAAACTTGATGATTTCAATTGCCATGACTCCAAAATTACATTACGGATATAATGGTTTAGTCAAAACATGAATTAAAGGAATTTGCTCAATATGATAAACTTTATGCGCAAATCGACGCTAAATCCAAAAACAATCACCATACTACCCAAACTTATCCAAAACTCATCGGAATAACCAAACTTTGTGGACATGTCCAAAATCATTATATAAACTTATTGGAATAATTAAAACCCGATTCCGATTCCGTTTACCCAAAAGTCAAATTTTGGTCAACTCTTCCAACTTTAAGCTTCTAAAACGAGAATCATTCTTTCAAATCAATCTCGAACCGCTTGAAAAGCGAAACCAACCATACACGCAAGTCATAATACATTATATGAAGATACTCAAAGTCTTAAGCCACCGAATAAACCGCTAAAGCTTAAAATGACCAATCGGATCGTTACATATATTTACATCAACCGCTTATTCTTTTTAGGAGTAAAGCTCAAACGAGACGGACAATGTTTTTGTTGGTCTTTTATCCCATAAACGAAAAGTAGTTGTATGTTTAGTGCCTATATGATTGCGGTTCCAGATTCTTACGCCATAAGAATAGATTTTCATTTATATTTCTCTTAAAAATGCAGATATAATCGGTTTCAAAGAATCTGTGCAAAGATTGAGCTGTTTTTAGTGCATGATACTATTTTCCACATTAAGTTATATATATTTTAGTAGGAATATAACAAATTTACCATATTTGCAAAATTATCTTTTCATTCAAAGAGGAAAAATAAGCAAAAAGTCCTCTTGATTACACTTTCTTTACGCCAAGAATTTTGTCATATATATCAAACTGATAATTCAGAAAGGAAAGTTTTGTACCGAAGAAGGCAAAGTTGTTAATTCAATTAAAGTATTTCCTTTTTAGAACCTTTTTTCCTTTTCTTTTTCAAGGAAGTTGTTGTTGGCCTCTTTCTTCTGCTCCTTTTAGACCAAAAGTTACCCACATTTGTTCTCTATATAAAAATTAGTGTTTTTCATGTGTGAAGATTGATCTGAAAATGACGAAGAAAGTGGTGGTGTCTTTCTTGTTAATGATGTTCATGTTTTTTGGTTTAGTAAAAGCAAACATATATGAGGTTGGTGATTCTGCTGGTTGGACAAGCACTGGGCAAGTCAATTATAAGAGATGGTCAGCATCTAAGCATTTTCAAGTTGGAGATGTTCTTCGTAAGCCATTATTAATTCTTTTCTATTTTTTAAAAGAAATTGACCTACCTTATGCTCTCTACATTTTTGCTATAATAATTATGTATTTAGGTAAAAAAATTTTAAAGGCCTAAGTTTCGGCGGGCTGAGTTATCATACGTGTGCTATTGGGAGATAAGATGTACTTCGTAAATTAGTGCAAAATGGCCTATAAAAATTAAAATAATTGTGTAGCTAGTTTGAAGTGATGGGATGTATATTGCTTACAGTGGACATCAATAAATGAAATGTTGTGAATTTATGCAGTTATATAAGTATGTAGCAATTGTTGTAGAGAATTAGTGGGTGTATTGAAATGCGCACTCACAAATGTAAAACTTTTGTAAAATCTGAGTAGTATATATGTATAATAATTGTTAAATAGGAGGAGATATTCCTTAGAAATTCTTGAAGACGGGAAACGAGTGGCCGGATGAAGAACGATTTATTAGAATATAAAAAGATAAAGTAACGATTCATTTTTAGTTAATTTGAACTTGGAATATTATACTATTGTTTTGGGGGGGGGGAGGGGGGGAATATTTTCCACTATGAAATCCATTAGGAGTTGCTGGAAAAAAAAACTCCATTAGTAGTTCAGTGAAAAAAAATTCTCCATCAGGAGTTACTTTACCATCAACTCATGTCAAGATTTCTTCAATTTCAGTATAAATCTTCTAAAGTTATATGAGTTTTTTCCTATTAAATGTGGATGTTTTATCGATCCAATAAATATAGTATTATATATGGCGCATGTCTTCACATAGCTCTTAAAATCATTAAATTATTCTCTCTTTTAAAATGTTTGACACTATTTCTTTATTTGTCTTTTCCAAAAATATTGAACCTTTCAATGTTTTTTTTTTAATAAAAAGTATTTATAGCAATACAAATACTATAAACATGTTTCATATCACAGTTCAAAAGTTTTACAATCACACGACTTATTTAAGACCATAAATCTTAAAAGTCTTCTCTTTTTTATTAAAATTTGTGCCAAATCAAACTAAAACGATTTTTTTTAAACGGATGAATAATTAATTAATACATATTCTTAACTTAATTTATAATATGATTTGGTGCAAACGTGTGCCCTCGGTGCATGAAAATACTTATTAGACACCGGTTCCAAACCGGAGCGTTTGCCTTGAAATATTCTCGAATGCACCAACTTCAAGCCTGTTTAAGTACGTAATAATATCCTAATACACTTCAATTGTAGTTTTCTGTTTTACTCGAAGTTTGACTTTCTCCTCGAGTCTTCCCTCTTAAATTCTGAAGGGACCAATATGTGTCATCTACCTTGTTCAAAGCACTTGAAATTTCAATTGTGGATATTGTTTTTCAAATCACAAAATCTCACAAGTAATATTGATGATTACTGCTTTTCACCAGTAATAATATTATTTTTTTTGGTGTATGCAGTGTTTGAATTCGATCCAAAATTCGATAATGTGGTACGAGTGACAAAGGAGGTTTTCCAAGCATGCAATGCCTCATCCCCATTTGGTACCCCAAGCACTGGCAAGGAATGGTTCTCTCTTGATGTTGAAGGCCACGTCTATTTCATTTGCAGCGTTCCAGGCCATTGTAAGGCTGGTCAAAATGTGGAAATCGTCGTTCATTCGGCGCCTCCTACAACCTCCCCGGCAGCATCTCCACCCGCAATTCTGGCTCCAGCGCCGTTGAGCCCTCATAGCCCCCCAGATTCAGCCCCTAGTAATAAATCAGTTCTGCATTTCCCAAGCTTTTGCTTGTCATTGGTGCTACTCTTATTTTCATTGTATTTCGTCGCTTGTTGCTACTAGACAATCAAGGTGAAAAAATGAATTACTTGGATTTGGAACCAAAGATAAGAATACAAAGATATTGTTATATTATTCAACTTCAAGCTCCTATATATAATAAATTGAAATGTCCTCTATTAATAGAAAAAAAGATAGCAGTTGCGATTCTTTTCTTGAACTGCTTGTAAGATGTCTGCATGACCTGCTCACACAGTACTTATTTAATAAGCTGTTGCAAGTCATTTCTTTGAGTTGTTTGTAACTTGCCTGCATCAGTTGCTTGGAAATAAAACATCAATGAAATACTAAATGGATAATCTTCTTTAGGAGCACCATGAGATGACAATGCATTCACAAGTAAACACGTACCCGAATTGAGATTAAGCTTTATAGGGATCAGATAATTAATTTGGATCAGCATAACCGACATGATCTGCACCACATTTGTTAGCATAAGATAACCACATATCAAGAGTTCCCTTTTGGTGTAGGCAGATTGATGGATAAAGATCTCGTCTGCTTAATTTTCACTTTGCATACCAAGACAAAATTTTGTCTTTCCATGATCTTTCATCTCAAATTCTTTTTTAAGAGATTCAATTGTCTTTCGGGGCTCTTATGGAGTTCTAACAAGATTTATGTCATCAACATAAATAGTAAGCAGAACTAATTCTAATAATTTTTTTTTTATAAAAATACATGGACAAATAACATCATTTATGTAACCTTCTTTCATCAGATATTCACTGAGGCGATTATACCACATGTGCCCAGATTGCTTTAAGTCGAACAAAGATTTTTGTAATTTGATCGAGTAAATTTCTCAAGACTTTGAATTATATGCTTCAAACATTTTAAATCTTTCAGGGATCTTGATTAAACGAGTCATATAGGTTATGATATGCATTTAAATGAATGACATAGTCAGGTGTTTGGACTACAGCTCCGATCCGCAAAATCTTCTATAATATTGTGCATTATGTTGTATCAAATATATCGTTGACGATCATTTTGTATCAGTTCGTGATGATAGGCTATAATTACGTATTTTAATCACTTATTACACTCAAATTTACTGCACTTTAGTTGAGTTTATGTTTTAATCACTAGTGTTTTGCACTAATTGTGTATTTTATACCTTATAGGAGTGATTCCGAGCTATATAGAAGTAAAGGAGTGAGTTTGGATGATAAATGGTCAAAAGATGACAATTCGACACAAAAAGAAGAAATTAAAGGATTGGGAGCTCGTCTATTCTCGTGCGTGGCACGAAGTCAGACACGAAAAGGGAGAAAAGTTAAAGCATAAAACAGCAAAGCAAAGCAAAGGCACGGAGCGCTTCGCGAAATGGAAGAATCTCAAAAGCTGAATCCGCGTCAAAGTCCGCGTCTAGACACGAAGGCAGACACGGATTCCAGCTCTCCCATCCAAAGTTGGATTGAATAATTCCGCCCCTCATCAACCCTAAGTCATATAAATATATCCTAAAATACCACTTTGAAAAGAGGGGACACTAATTTAGGGTTAGACAACACCCTTGGAGGCAAGAACACGCTAGGAGCAAGGAGGAAGATTCAACAATGAGTTTTTTTCCCTTCTTCTTCCTATTTTTATTGTTGGTTATGAATTTGAATATTGTGTTTTCATATACTTTTATGAATAGCTAATTTGTTATCTATAAATTTGATAGAACCATTTGTTGGATGAATTCTTGTTATGTTTTAATATAATTTAGCCTTTGAATTTATCTATTTGTTCAACTACGTGTTTGTTGCTGTTAATTGAATGGCCATCAATTGACTCTGCCTATTTAGTGTGTACTGCTCGAGAGAGTGTACATATTTAGGTAGTTGTTGAACAAAATCACTCCTAACGTATGCGAGAGACCAATACGAAGGATTTAAAGGCGGGATTAGAGATAATGAAATCGTGATGCGATCATAGTGAGCGGTGAATTAGTGCCAGCTAGTGTAGTTTGAGAGAATACATCTAGTAAATTGTGGTAGTTGCTCGAGAGAGAATTATGACAATCAAAGTACTCACGATCGGTAGAGAATACTTAGGCAGAAGTCTAGAAGACAAGCGGGAAGGATTCCAACAATTGGGGAAATCATAACTCTAGACCTCCTTAATCTTGTCTCCAATCCTTATCCTTATTAATTGATAGTTTTACTACTTTCTAGTATTGGTTAGTCAATTAGATAAAAATAAACATTATAATCTTTTGTAATTAGGAAATTTTTTGGACTTGTATTTCTTAGCGATATTGAACAACTGTAGCTAAGCCTTAGTTCTCTGTGGGATTCGATTACAGACTTTTAGACCGGATTATATTTGCAGCGACTGCTTATCCTTTTTAGGAGTAGAGTTGGGCGTGATCAAATTTTGGCGCCGTTGTAGGGGAACTAACAGTGTAGTTGTAGCTGTATATATTGCTAGGTTTCGAGTTTGAACTTTTATTTTGTTTTGTTCTTTTTTATATTTTTTTATAACTGTTGATTTGAGAAACATGACATCTTGGAATTATGGAAATTTAGGTGTAGATAATTCTACTATTGATCCTCATACATATTGTGAAAAGGAAACAACCCATATCAAAATTATCAAAATATTCCCGAGATCGAGTTATGTGCACCAACTCAATCTTATTTGTGGAATTTGTGTGATTTGTGTGGTGGTAAAACTGGTCACTTTTATGATTGTGCTTATATTTCTTATCTTCCCCCAACCCCTTATTATGATGGTTCTACTTTTTCTTGTGAAGTTAATAGTAACAAAGAACCTGGGAATGCGGGCCTGAAGGAGATCAAGGATATGTTAAAGTTCCTTCTGGAAAAAAATAATGAGAAAGAATTGCAGATAGAGAGGCAAGAGGCAACTATTCGCAACTTGGAGGCTCAATTGAGTCAAGTGGTTGGAGTTGTTAATGCTCAACAAGCCAATATTGGGGATAGTAGCCAAGAAGAGCATGCATTTAAGGTGTTAATTAAGGAGGTCAAAGTAGAACATCAACAACCTAGCCAACTACAATTTGAGGATGTTGATGTTGAAGAAGTGAGACTAGAGTCAGCCAAGGACTTTGAGGATACAAATTTTGTTGACTCTAGTATCATTGATGTTGAGGATGCTGAAAGTCCTGAAGTTCATGTGTTTGAGCGCATTGGTCCATACTCGAAGCATTTTTCCACATTATGTTTGGATGCTGATATGGAAATAGAGTCATCTGAACCAATCGAAGAGTCAAGTAATGAGGAACAAGGTGCATATATTCTGGAATTATTCTTGCCAGAAAGTCAGGATTACATACCTCATACAAAGGCCAAGGAGTGCAGAATACTACATTATTTCCTTGGGCCAGTTAGATCCGTTCCACTGCCCCATGACCATAATTATATGTTTGAATCAAAACTTGGGGTTCAATTTATAAGCTCAAGGTAAAGGCAAAAAGTGATTCGCGTCATGTCGGAATGTTAAATCAAGTGCTTGTTGGGAGGAAACCCAGATTTATTGCTTTTTTTTTAATTTATTTTTTATTTTTTTAATTGAATTATTTTTGTAGTGTCAATTTTTTATTTTCTAGGAGCATGGAAAGCAAAAGTATTGGAAGGATGCAACAACAAACCAAATGGTTTGAACTAAGTGTGAGGTACCCGCAAGAAGGACCAAGCTTGGGAGAAGTTTGAGTACCCCATGAACTGCTAGTGCTTCGGCCTTTGGCCTACCAGGGAGTTTCTTTTACCCTCTTGTATGTATGGGTGTGCATTGTGGACAATGCACAATTTTAATTGTGAAGTGCGGAGATTGTCTGGGTGACTTTTCATGCTACTTTAGCTGTGTTTGTTTAATTAACTAATTTTTTTTAAAAGATTGGACTTTTCCTAATGACGGATCTTCTAGACAGCTTTCTTGAGGGAAGTAAGTCTAAAGAAAATACCAAAAAGATTTTTTTGTTTTGTTTTAGGTAGTGTAGTAACTCCCCCTTGGTTTTTCTTTGGGCCACGGTTCTTTTCCAAGGGTTTTATTTGAACTGGGTGTAGTTAATTTTTTTAGGAATAGGAGCCATTGTGTTGTGTTTTGAATTGAAGCAATATCTCTTGACTTTGTTATGCCTTGAGAATAGTGAGTACTTTGGTTGTGACGCTTAGGCTCAGTTTTTTACTCTTGTATAAGTACCTTAAATTGTATGATTTTAAATTTGCTTAACTGCTTTGACTAGAATGTATTGATGAATCCAATCCTGAGTGAGTTATGTGCCATGTGTGTGTGAGGTTTGGGTGTTATTCTGTGCATTGCATTTGATTCCTAGAACTTGCCCCGTGTGTTTGCAAAGCGAAATAGTAGTTATATTCAGTCTAGGAAGTGATATAGACATTTTTTTCTTGAGCCAGATAAGAATATTTTACCTTCCTAATTGTTATGTATCGTAGTTAACCCCTTTGAGCCTATAATCCTGTTTCTTTGGAAACCACATTACAAGCCTTACCCATTTATTTGAATTAACCATCTATTTGAACCTTCTAACCTCTCATGAGCACTTGAATTATTATGAGCGGTGTAAAAGTTAAAGTGTAGGGTGGTTGGTTTGGATTTTGAGTGGAACTAATGAAATAAGGAGAAAGGTGCACTATTTTGAAAAATTAAGAGGCACATGAAAAAAAAGGAAAAAAAAAAGTTGTATCATTGTGAAAAAAATCCTTGATAAGTGGTGGCTCTTGATGTAAGTGTGCTTGTGCTTAAAGAAGTATGGGGTAAAATACATTGATGTGAAGGCGGAGTTTCGCTTGAAATAAGTATGAGATTTGAACGTTAAGGTATATGTATTAAAGTGCTTAGGAGGTGTAGTCTCTCTTATATCTAAATGCATCCTAGCCATCCCACAGCCTACATTATAACCAAATAAAGTCCTACTTGATCCGAGACTGAATGAGCTCGATTAATAGAGCAATACACTACGGGCAAGTTTATGGTGCATTTTTTTGTGGCATATGAATATTATTTCTGAGAGTGAGTGAATTCTTTCTATCGTGAGTTCCTAAGTGTTCTTAAATTTTATTGTATGGAACTACCCTCTTTTGTTCTATGAGGGCACTTGATTCATGAAGGAAAGGTAACATCAGTGACCTCTATGTTAGAGTAAGTAGGTGAGTTGTGAATAATGCGTGGTACTTGTGAGTCAAATCTTGAGGTGAAGATGTTACGCTTTTGTGATTAGTCTATTTTAAATATTCTTGGTGTGATGAGTTAGGAGAATTGTTTAAAAAGGTCATGCCTATATAAAGTGTAGTTTGATTGCACGAGCACGAGCAATGGTTTAAGTGTGGGGTATTGATGATAGGCTATAATTACGTATTTTAGTCGCTTATTACACTCAAATTTACTGCACTTTAGTTGAGCTTGCATTTTAATCGTTAGTGTTTTTGAATAATTATATGTTTTATGCCCTGTAGGAGTGATTCCGAGCTATACAGATGTTAAGGAATGACCTTGGATGATAAATGGTCAAAAGATGACAATTCGACACAAAAAGAAGAAATTAAAGGATTGAGAGCTTGTCTATTCTCGTGCGTGGCACGAAATCAGACGCAAAAAGGGAGAAAAGTTAAGGCACAAAACATCTAAGCGAAGCAAAGGCACGGAGCACTTCATGAAATGGAAGAATCTCAATAGCTGGATCTGCGTCAAAGTCCGCGTCTAGACGCGAAGGCAGATGCGAATTCCAGCTCTCCCATCCGAAGGTGGATTGAAGAATTCCGCCCCTCATAAATCTTAAGTCATATAAATACATCCTAAAACACCACTTTGAAAAGAGGGGACACTATTTTAGGGTTAGACAACACCCTTGGAGGCAAGAACACGCTAGGAGCAAGGAGGAAGATTCAACTACAAGTTTTTCCCCTTCTTCTTCCTATTTTTGTTGTTGGTTATGAATTTGAGTATTGTGTTTTCATATACTTTTATGAATAGCTAATTTGTTATCTATAGTTTTGATAGAACCTTTTGCTGGATGAATTCTTGTTATGTTTTAATATAATTTAGCCTTTAAATTTATCTATTTGTTCAACTACGTATTTGTTGTTGTTGATTGAATGGCCATCAATTGACTGTGCCTATTTAGTGTGTACTGCTCGGGAGAAAGTACATATTTAGGTAGTTGTTAAACAATATCACTCCTAACATATGTGAGCGATCAATACGGAGGGTTTAAAGGCGGGATTAGAGATAACGAAACTTTGGTGCGATCGTAGTGAGCAGTGAATTAGTGCCAGCTAGTGTAGTTCGAGAGAATATATCTAGTAAATTGTGGTAGTTGATCAAGAGAGAATTACAACAACCAAAGTACTCACGATAGGTAGAGAATACTTAGGCGGAAGTATAGAAGACTAGCGGGAAGGATTCCAACAATTGGGAAAATCATAACTCTAGACCTCCTTAATCTTGTCTCCAATCCTCATCCTTATTAATTGATAGTTTTACTACTTTCTAGTATTGGTTAGTTAATTAGATAAAAATAAACATTATAATCCTTTGTTATTAGGAAATTTTTTGGACTTGTATTTCTTAGTGATATTGAACAACTGTAGCTAAGCCTTAGTTCTCTGTGGGATTCGAC
This sequence comes from Nicotiana glauca, assembly GCA_026770625.1. NCBI lineage: Eukaryota > Viridiplantae > Streptophyta > Magnoliopsida > Solanales > Solanaceae > Nicotiana > Nicotiana glauca. The sequence continues at coordinate 17,263 of MU705127.1, forward strand.
TCCAGACTTTTAGACCGGATTATATTTGCAGCGACCGCTTATCCTTTTTAGGACTAGAGTTGGGCGTGATCAGTTCGCAAGTGACATAACTTGTTGATATCTCATCACTTTCTTTTTTTTCAGGTACATGAACTTATTTCGGAGTTTCATGAAATGTTATGTCGTGGGCTTTTCATTTTCTCCTATCCTCTCAAGGACTGTTATCTTAGGAACTGATTGGTCTACCAAGCTTCATGCATACAGTAAACTCTATCCTTTAGGGGCTTTAATTTTAATAGGAGCATTTGCAGCTGAAATATGATATTTTATTTTGGATCAACAAATACTTCTGGTATTTGACTTGAACTATCTTCCGAATGAGGATTACACTAATGATAATTCGATTTAACATATTTTTTAGCTGTTTATTCCACTCCCTAATGTTAGAAAAACTATAATATATCCTGAATTTTTTTGTAATGACCCAACTGGTCATTTTGAGCATTTGTATTCCGTTCAGCTATTTGACGTCTTGGTTAGTTTCGTATGATGTATTATGACTTGTGTGTATCATCAGTTTTGATTTTTAGGTGTTTCAAAATTAGTTTGGAAGAATAAATTTCATATTTGAAGCTTTAAAATGGAAGAGTTGAACAAGTTTGACTTTTAGTATTTGACCTCATGTAACGACCCGACTCGTCGTTGCGGGAGTTACCGCCCCGTTTTCCCCATTTTATACTTCTATATGTTTCATAATATGTGTTTGAAGAATTTGAAGTAATTCGGATAGAGTTCGATTAGAAATGAGACAATAAGTCTCTTTATGAGAAGGTTAGTTTGGAAAAATCAACCGAATGTTGACACATGAGTTAGAAGGCTCGGAACGGATTTCTGATGATTCGACTAGTTTCGGGGGATGATTTATGACTTCGGAAAACAATCGGAATTGAATTCGGAGGTCCGGTGTAGAAATAGGCTTGAATTGGCTAAGGCTGGATTTTGGCGAATTCCGGATGGTAGGTGAGATATTGATCCGAGGGTCGGAATGGAATTACGAGAGTTGAAGTAGCTCCGTTAGGTGATTTTTGATATGCGTGCAAAGTTACAGATCATTCGGAGGTGTTTAGGTCAAGTTTTAGATCAAATGCAAGTTTCACAAGTTTTAGTTTAACTTAGGCTTGAATCCGTGGTAATTCGATGATTTTGATGTTTATGATGGTGTTTTTATGTTACGAGCAAGTTTGAATGAAGTAATAGAACATATCTGTGCATTTGGTTGAGGTCCCGAGGGCCTCGGGGTGAATTCGGATGGCCAACGGGGAATTTTAGCATGTTTAATGCAGCAGAAATATTGCAGAGAATTTTACTCTATGCGATCGCATAG
>MU705127.1:26349-55099 GCA_026770625.1 Nicotiana glauca
TATTTCAGTTTTATCTATATATATACATTTCCAGACTTGAGTATTTCATTCAGATATTGTTATCTAGTTCTGTTTAGAGGCTCTAGACTCGTGACCCCAGATCTTTTGGGAGTGTTATTATCAGTTTTCGTACTTCTCAGTATTTTTCTTCTATAAATATTGGATTATTATTCAAAAACTATTATATTCTCCTTGAATTGTCGGTTTTGAGAATTGTTGTTGATATGAGAACGACTGTTGGTCAGGCTTGCCTAGCTTTAGGGTTGGGTGCCATCACGACCAGGTTTGGGTCGTGACACCTCGGTTCCGTGTTTTGATGGTTTTTAGATATAGATGGTGATTCTGGACTTGGGTGTATGCCCAGATTTGTATTTAGATATTTCTAGAAGGTTTCGTCACTATTTGGCAGAAGTTGAAAATTAGAGGTTTGGAATTTTTATAAGTTTGACCGAGAGTTGATTTTGATAATATCAGATTCATATTGTAGTTTCGAGGATTGGAATAGCTTTGTTATTTTATTTGGTACTAGTGTGCGAAATTTGAAGTCATTCCGAGTCGATCTGATATGGTTCGACACGAGTTTTGGAAGTTGAAAGTTCAAAGTCCATTAAGATTGATTTGAGGTGTGATTCATCGTTTCGATATTGTTATATGTGATTTGAGGCCTCGAGTAGGTCCGTGTTATGTTTTGGGACTTGTTAGTATGTTCGAACGGGGTACCGAGGGGCTCGGGTGAGTTGCAGACATGTTTTGGACCATTTTTCATTCATATATGGTTGCGAGTAGCTGCTGGTAGTAATGTTGCGCAACTAGGAGTTGATTTTGCGTAGGTGTGGTGGTCACAGAAGTGGAAACATTATCGCACCTGCGAAAAGGACTGAGTTGGAGTTATCACAGTTGCGAAGATTGGGGCGCATCTACGGCCTCGCAAAGGTAGGAAATGGGCTATAGAAGCGAAGTGTGGCGTAGAAATGTGAGTGGTGTTGATACATAATTTTTCCCTATAATATTTTTCAAAATACATACATACCTTCAAAACTATGCATTAGCGTCAATTAATATTTTTCCATAATTTCTGCATTTTTAAGGGTTTTAATTAATTTATTCTAGTATTGTTATTTATATAAATAATTACTAATTGCATCACTAATAGTTTTATAATAATTTTGTGGCTTAATTTTATCATTTGCATTTGTACTAAGTTTTAATTATCTCACAAATAGCCATATTTACATTTTCGGGTTTATAATTGCAATAACTTTGCAATTATAGCCCATGAATGCATTATTACATTATGTTACCAGAAAATAACTTTTTTTTTATTTTTTAAATACTAAGTAAATATTTTAAAATATTTCTGGGCATGAAAATCATTTTTATAATCTGTTAATTACTTTTTAAAATTGTTTTTATCAATTAAAGGGGTATTTAACGAATAGCCCTTCTTATTTTTTTTCGAACCTAGCCTATTAAACCAACCCAATTTCAATTCTCCAATCCCAATCCAATTAGAGCAGGCTCAAATCCACCCTTGCCCAAACCTAAAGACTCTACCCGACCCCAAACCCCTTTGATCTTGGTTGTTGATCACAGAGATCAACGGCCACCGTTTCCCTTTTCCTTTTTAGTCCAAAAAACCCCTAAACCCTAATCACTTCTCCCGTTCAGCCACCTTAAAATCCTCTCCTCTCCGTTCTCTCTGAGACCCAACCCTAACCCTAATCGCCACCACCTAAACCTAGCGCTAATCTTTTCGATTCCTACCTGTTCTATGAGGTTCCACGATTGTTTCAGACCTCCATTGGTCACTTACTTCTTCTGGTTGTTCGATTTTGCTATTCCATGAAAGAAATCCCAAAAGATCTAGTCCAAATCTTATTCGAGACTCTTTAAGAGTCCGCGTACGGTCACCTCCGTTTGTGAGTGCTACTATCTCAATGTTTATGGTTCAAATCTCTGGTTCAAAACTAGATTCTCTTTACCCCTCCCATTTTTCCTCAAAACCCTAATATTTGGACATGAATCAGTCCAGATCTTTGTATATCTAGAATAATTCTGAGTTCGTCAATAACTTTTCTTTACAGATCTCTTGTTTCTTACTGTCAATCGATTTTGGTACTTTGTTATTTTAGGGTTTTGATTTCCTTGATTATTGGTTGGTCAAATCTCTGTGTTTGAAGTGGTTTCAAGTTTCCATAACTGTTTTCTTTAAGTGTCTTGTGATTCCTCTACTGTTAATCGACTCTAAGTATTTTCAAAATTAGGGTTTCTACTTCGTCTGTTCTTGCAAAAGGCTTTTCGGAAATTTCTTATGTTTTTGTTTAATCTTTCGATAATGACTATGTTCCAGGCTTGATTGTTTGACTATTCGTTGTTCGCTTCCATATTTTGTCTGTTATTGTTTTGAATAATTGACTGATTGACTCAATTATTTAGGGTTTCATTTTTGCTGAAATGATTTATTGAATTTCTTCTTGCTTTCCTTAATCCTGAGATTCCTAATTAATGTTTTGCCTATTTAAAGATTGCTTGACCCCAGAATGGTCTCGAATTGCTCAGGTTACCTTATTTATGTGATTGATTGCTTGATTTATTGATTCTAATCTTAATTGGCTGTTAGACTCACTTCTTGCCTTATTTGAAACTCAATCCGAGTTATTTATGGGAATAATTCCTTGATTGTCTGCCTTGTCAAGCTTAATTGATTATTTGATTACTTTCTTTACCTTATTTACAATATTAAGTTGCCTTGCCTTATTTACTTTACACTAGTCAACTCCTATAAGTACATGACTCTATTTCAAACACACACACATAGACCTAAGGAAAAACACTTAAAAAATTTTGCTCTCTCTTTCCCTATTGCAACCTACTGCTACTTGTCTATTTTACTATCTAGTCGGCTGGAAGCAAAGACTAAATCTTGGATCCTATTTGCTTCATTCTCCTACTGCAAATTTCCAACTGGTATGCCTCAATTACTGCTATTCAATTAAACTATGTGTTTCCTGTTATCAATATGACTATTTTTAGATCTATATGCTCTATGTTTACTATGTTTATGGCTATGCAATTAGACTATATATTTCCTGCTATTCAGTTAAACTTGGGTGTTCCCCTGTAGTCAGCATGTCTACTTCTGTTCAATTCTATGTGTTTACTAGCATGTCTACTTCTGTTCAATCTACGTGTTTAGTTAGCATATCTACTTCTGTTCACTCTCTGTGTTTACTAACATGTATACTTTTGTCCAATTCATGTGTTTACTGCAATAACATGTCTACTTTTGTTTGATTAAACCTATATGTTTCTTGCTTTCATCCTGTTTATTTCTATTTTAATTAGACCTAAGTGCTTCTGCTTTCAGCAGGTCTGCATGCCTCCTCATATCTAAATTAGATCTATGTCTGTCTACTTCCCCACTGGCATGTTCCTTCTGTCATGTTCTAAATTTTCATCTCTCACATACTCCTGACCAACATTGCTCCCAATCCCTGCTACCCCTTTGTATGTGATTGTTTGATTAATCCCAGCATGTCATGTCTTTCTGTTTACTCACCTTATTAGTACAGACTGATTTCAGACTCCTATGAACTTTGACACACTGGGGCTAGCTATTCCACACTACACAAGCCATTGATCTTTAAAGAGGACCTTGGTGTGAGCACTGCCCTGGGTCCCTGAACCTTGACACATTAGGATACCCTCTCTTACACTATAAGATATGGTACTTGGGAATATTTGAAGGCCTGGTTTCCCATGTTTTTCTTTGGGCCTATCCAGGCTCCCTATAGTATCATGTTGTTTATTCTTGTAATTCATTTGCACTTGGTTAATAATATTAATTAATTTTAAACAGATATTGGGGAAATTAGTAAAACTGGGGGAGACTCTTATACATATTCTTGTTGGGAATGGTAGATCCCACGCCTATTGGTTTTAAAATCAATTTCTGCATTTAGGATTCATGTTAATAGGATTTCAGCATATTTAGTACTTAGAAACCATGTTTATAGGTTATCACAATGTTTGTTCATTTAGACACCATGCCTATAGGGTTGGAAAAAAATCAATCTTGCATTTCAGACATCATGCCTGTAAGTTTGAAATCAGTCTGTACTAACAAGGTTTAAATCAGGTTTTTTCATGCTATAAGGTTTCAACTAATTGCTGCATTTAGATGCCATGCCTATAGGATTTTTAGAACCAATTTCTACATTTAGCTACCAGTATCTATAAAAAATCAATTATTATGCCTTGACAGCATGCCTATGGGATCCAAACTGCCTGCTTAAAATTGTTTACTGGTTTACTGCACTCCTGATTAATGATTAGATACTATGTTTATAGGACATCACTGTTACATGCCTAGGCAAGCCTATAGGACGACTAGAATCCTGCAAACTTTAAAACTATGCTTTTATTATTTGTGAACTGCTAGATTCAATAGGTCTAAAAATCAGTAGACAAACTTATTAGGCCTCTATCACCTTGTTTTAACACAATGCTGCATATTCTGTTTTTCAATCTCACCTAGATATTCTGCTCTACGTTCCTTTGAGATAAATGATATCCTGCGGTTTGAGACGTGCTATTATCTGCTTATGTGAGGAGGTAAAAATGAGCCTTTGATTGCCTTTATGTGAATGTCCTAATTGTTCTTGCTTGTCGCCTAGACTTTTCTCCTTTAGGTACCTTAGGAAACTCTAGAATATCCTAAATTAGAGGTCTTAAATACCTCCAGGGCCACAACGAAGGGACGGGTAATGCACGCATAAAGTTCGTTCAATTAAAAATGCTTATATAACCACTAAGCGGAGGGTAATTGGGTAGTAAAGGGTATGATGACCCGTGCGCTAATGCTATATGTAGCACTCCAACTTAGGGAAGATTAGCAAGCATTGTATAGATGTGATCCTGTAGGCTAAAAAACTTAGGACTCCTTTTACCCCTTGTTTTAAATGTAACTTGTCTATATTGGCTTTATCTGTTTATAAGACTAATTAACATAATTTGAGTTCGGCCAGGACCCACCGTTGTGGATCGCGAGAGGTGCCTAACATCTTCCCCTCAAAGTTATTTCAAGCCCTTACCCAAGTCTTTGGTAATGCAAACTGGTTTCGTGAGTTATTTGCTCTAGGTGCCCTAATTCACCTTAAATCCGTTAGGTGGCGACTCTTCAAATTCAAATACCGAATTCCTGAAAGGAAATGAGTTATTCCCAATAAATGTCGAAACCTGGACTCAATGAGGAAAAAGGGGGCGCGACAGCATGGTGACTCTGGTTGGGATATTTTAGGCTCTTACCATAACAAACTTGTTTTTGTGAATTAGTCTCAAACATGCTTTGTTGATACAACCTTTCTCTTCCCCCTTATTTGGATTTAATTACTTATTTTCAAGCATTTATGATTTCTTTTATTTCCTGAAACTGACTTGTCTCCTTGTTTTCTTTTTGTAACTGTCTTTCAATTATTTAAATGCCGCATTTATCATTTTTAAATGTGCAAATACTTGACAACATGTTATTATTGTTGCATAAATCATGCTCAACATCACATTCCACTCGTGCGTAATCAATCCTATAGCAAAGCTTGATGAGTGTTTGCGCTCTTCCTATATATCACCCTTTTAAATTCGGAAAGGTGTATTTACTTTAAAACTAATCGATCAGCGGTGCGTTCGACGGTTCTGTGCCTTTCCCCCTCAAGTTGTCCGCTTGAGGTTTGTCACACCTCCTTTTTCCCTACCCCTGAAATGGTATAAAGGAGTTATTTTCAACTTGAAGTGACAATCGAAACGGGATTATTTATTTAAAGAATTCGGAGTCGCCAATTGGGATAATTTATGGTGTCCCAAGTCACCGGTTTTAAATCTCTAATCGAGGAAAAGATTGACTCTATATTACAGTTTGCGAACACAGAAATCCGGGTAAGGAATTCTGTTAACCCGGTAGAAAGTGTTAGGTATTCTCGAGTTTTGTGGTTCTAGCATGGTCGCTTAACTGTTAAAATTGGCCTATTATCTGATTTTAGAAAAATTTTCAAACCTATGTACATTTTTACTTTTAAACCGCTTTTATTCATGTTTAGGAATATTTCAACGTTATAAAAAATACGTCTTTGGATCACGGCACATGAAATGCACCCACGATCTGCGATTTATTTAACATTGTTAGGATTTGGATTTGGGTCACATGAAATGTACACCCGAGTTTAGGAAGGTAAATTTTAAAACAGTGCACCTAAAGTAACTACGCATTTTTGAGTTATGTATTCCCTAAGTCTATATTATTTGAGAGACCCAAGAGTTGTGGGAGCATTTTATCTGACTAATTTGGTAGTCGGAAAAAGCTACAGTACTATTTTTAGTAGTTAATGAAAAATATATATGTAACTCTTACCACTGCTCAATTAAAAGGATATAACAACTAATAAGATAGAGAGGCTAATTCTATGAAATCTTGGAAGAGATAATTATAAGGAAAGACACAATTCAACACCAAATTGTAGATGACGACCGTACGTTTAGTTTCAGCACCGGCCATAACTATAAGCCAAACAATTTAAAGATAAGATTTGGTAAGTTTGTGGCAAGAGTGTAATAATATTCACACCATAAATGTTATGTGATAAAAGACAACAGAATCAAAGAGACATATTGGTACGAGCGTTTCCTCCTTAATTCAATATTTTATAACCAACAGTAGCCTACACAAAATTTGCATGCTAACAGTGTATAAGAATTAATACGAAACAAAATTGAGAGAGAAAAAATTGACCATTGTTATCTCAGAAAAACTCGACTATGCTACGTGACCGGAGAACGGAACTTCAACTACAGATCGACGATAACCTCGAACAGAAAACACGACCCAGGAAATAGAAAACTCGCTGATTGGAATTGCTGACTAGAATCGACGACCAAAAATTAAAACGGTAATAGAGACGAAGATTTGAGCCGACCTTGAACGTCTACCTCAAACCATTTTCGACATCTCAGCTCCACATAAACCTCCAAATGAGCTTCAAATGGAATCTGTGAGTTTGAAACTATTGTGGTGTGCGTTCGCCGGTTTCAATGGTGGTCATTTGTGTGTTGTGTGCTGTTCACAGTGTGAGAGTGGTGGAGGGGTCAGCAGTTGCAGTTGTGATTTCGCTACTTAGGTCTTGCGGTCAGGAAGATTAAGGTGCGGGTGCTGAAGGTTCAAGGGGTCAACTGGTTTTTGGATGTTCTAGTGGAAATCAAAAGAAAGGGAGTCATTTGGTGAAGACGAAGTCAGGGGTAGGTCCTGTTGAAAACAGAACTCCAGACTTCAGTCCCTCCCCTTCGTTTATCTTTTTCTGATTTTAGGCGTTACTTTATATGTAGAGTCTATATTTAGGTGTATTTTTATGTATTTTGCCAATTAGTCCCTAGGTCTTTTTGTGTTAGGTCCTTAGGGTCTTTTTTATTTGTTTTTTGTCAAAAAAGAGTCTAGAAGGGTTCCTAGGCTTAATGGACTAATTCGAATTGAGCCAAGAATTGGGCTCTAAAACTCTTAAAATTGTTATCCAACACCTTAATTAACTCCTTTTAAAATAAGATAAAAATACTACACAATGCAATAACTAACATGAAACTATTATATATTTTTTGTATTTTCAAGACTATAGAAAGATAAAAATAAGGTACTATTTTGTATATTTTTTATTTAAATTTATGAAAGACACGTAAGCTATAATATTTTTTTTGTAATTTTTTATTTTTATGACGAAAATAAAGAAAAGAAATCAAAAATAGTTGAAATAGCTATATTAGGCCTACATTAAATATTTACATGCTTAAATATAAAAAAAATTGGGGAGGGTCAAAAATCATATGTCTACAGCTGCCCCTCTTTGACTGGAAATACGAAGTATTTTCAGGCAAAGAACGACTAGACAAGTTTTTTCGACCCAACCCTTATTTGGAGAGACTAAAACTAAGAGAAAAGGGGAATATGACCAAGCCCTGGTATCTGAGCTGCCTACATACCCTTGGCTATAAAGGAATCAGGCAACGTGTAGTTCAGAGGTGAGTGAGGTGATGGAGTATGCCGAGGTGGAGAGCTAGTCGGGATACCGTTCCGCTGAGGTTCTGGTCCGCGATCCTGTTATTACATCCAAATCAAAAGAAATGAAAAGACTAACTAAGCCTGTCAGCTATGAGTTACAAGATTCCTATCTATAAGTCTTCTTAAACTTGATCTCGGGTCTTGAATGGTTCTTCATGCAGACTTTGGATTTGAACATTGACGCTTGCTAGTTGCAGGTGCTAGTTCTTTCTTCCTTAGCTTTTATGACCAAACCCGGACACCACTCCATGCTTGTGACTTCACTCATGTCTTAAGCAGCTCACATCTTCCATCAACTTCTGCATTTGGGTTAACTTCTTACCCTTCTCCTTTTTTTCTTTATTTTGAATAACTTCCGTTGATCATCTCGGCCTGTTGACTCGCATTCTTTTCGTGAGCCCGTTTTGTTGCTGACTTGAATTGCATTCTAAAGTGAATTCCCTTATTCTCCAAGTGAGCGCCTGATTGCCAAAAACTTGAACTGTATTCCCTTGATCTCCAGGTGGGAGCCTGATTGCCAAAAACTTGAACTGTATTCCCTTGTTCTCCAGCTGGGCGCCTGATTTCCAAAACTTGAGTTGTATTCCCTTACTCTCCAGGTAGGCATCTAATTGCCAAAAACTTCAACTGTATTCTCTTATTCTCTAGGTGGGCGCTTGATTGCCAAAAACTTAAGTTGTATTCCCTTGTTCTCTAGGTGGACGCCTGATTGCCAAAAACTTGAGTTGTATTTCCTTGTTCTCCAAGTGAGAGCCCGATTGCTAAAAGATTGAACTCTATTCCATTTTTCTCCAAATGGGCGCCTGATTTCAAAACTTGAACTGTATTCCCTTATTCTCTAGGTGGGCGCCTGATTGCCAAAAACTTGAATTGTATTTCCTTGTTCTCCAGGTGGGCGCCTGATTGCCAAAAACTAGAACTGTATTCCGTTGTTCTCCAGGTGGGTGCCTAATTTCCAAAATCTTGAGTTGTATTCCCTTCTCCAGGTGGGCGTCTGATTGCCAAAAACTTGAACTGTATTCCCTTGTTCTCCAGGTGGACGCCTGATTTCCAAAACTTGAGTTGTATTCCCTTATTCTCCAAGTGGGCACCTGATTGCCAAAAACTTGAACTGTATTGCCTTGTTCTCCAAGTGGGCGCCTGATTGTTAAAACTTGAACTGTATTCCCTTGTTCTCCAGGTAGGCGCCTGATTGCTGAAACTTGAATTGTATTCCCTTGCTCTCCAGGTGGGCGCCTAATTGCCAAAACTTTGTTGTATTCCCTTGCTCTCCAGGTAGGCGCCTGATTGCCAATACTTTAAATGTATTCCCTTGCTCTCCAGATGGGCGCCTAATTGCCAAAACTTGAATTTTATTCCCTTGCTCTCCAAGTGGGCGCCTGATTAACAAAACTTGAATTGTATTCCCTTGCTCTCCAGGTGGGCACCTGATTGCCAAGACTTGAACTGTTCCTCTGAAACTGCTACCTTTGAACTTGATTACAACAAAACAAACAAACAAAATAAATTTTCCTGCCCCAGTTTGGTTCTGGGCGCATCTGTGAGTGTTAATTTAACATGTTACCAAGTATCTCTAAGAATTTGAAAGTTAGATCCCATTATCCAGGAGGTCCTAAAAATCTTTAGTAAAATGCCAGTTTCAAAGATACATTATATTTTCTAAGGGTATGGCTTCTATTGAATCTTGTTATCTAAGACAATATTAAAACTACATCCCATTATCCAGGAGGGCCCTGAAAATAAAAAATCAAGTCTTATCTTAAGAGTGACAATTTCTACGACTGGATTATACTACCCTACAACAGAACTTACGCTAAATCTTATTATTTAATGGAAATGTTAAGGCCAAGTCCCATTATTCAGGAGGGTCCTGACAAATTCTAATTGAATCATATCTCAAGAATGGAAACATTAAAACCAACTTATATTCCTTTGGGGCGCATTTACGCTAGATCTTGCTACTCATTATTGTTTTGAATTTTAAACTAGGTCCCATTTTCCAAGAGGGTCCTGAGAATTTACGGTCAAACCTGTATGGTGCTTGCCATTCCTTACGGAGGGTTTCTCTGAAACAAACGAAATTTCTGCCCCTGTTTCAATCAAAGAAAAATCTGTTCAGTTTAAAAATGTGGTGGTTGGTTTGTGGCCTTGACTTTGAGGGCGATTTCTCCTTCACTTCCCGTGATAACTTTGATTTCCACTCGAAGACCTTTCTTGTTTATTGACGAACCACTTTTTCTGTCACCCTTATCACAGAAAATACCTATTCTCTATTCAGACCCAATACCATCCATATGTTGCATTACTCATGAACTGACATTTACCAAATCTTTGTGTCTCACATGAATCTCAAAGCACGACAGTTGCCACCCACTCAGTGTGTATGTTGTTCTTTCTTGACTTAAACCACTGGCCCTGGCCTTGAGGTCTATTGTTCCTTCACTTGTCATGATAACTTTGATTTCTGCTTGGAAGACCTTGCTTGTCACTGGTTAGCCAACTTTTGTCAATCTTACCACAGAAAATACCTTTGATCCGTTCACCTAACATCCTCCATCTGTTGTGTTGTTCATGAATTGATATGTACCAAACCTTTGTATTTCACATGAATCCCAAAGCATGTTGATTGTTACCAACTCAGCGCGCTTGTTGTTCTTTCCTAACTTATGACACTTTGATGTGCTAGCCGGATCCCGTTTTGTGCAATTGGAAAGCTGGTGGCAAATTTTGAAATCATTTCTCACTTGTTCTGACCAAACAGACTCAGGAAGAGGAAGTAAACAAGACAAAAGGAGCAGAGTAAAGGCCAATGGAAAGAGATGATACCTAACAAGAAGACTACAAAGTAGAAACCTATCAGATATGGATACCAACTCTAATGACCATGACATGCACCTGTGGCCTATTTTGTTAAGCAAGTATGATGTCCGACTCTTGTTATACCCTTAAACCGTGAAGCTGGGCTTCAATGCTCCAATTATCCAATCTGATTCACCATCCTTATTCGAATTGTAGTGACCGAAGGATTTTCACCATCAAGCCTCTCTCATTTTGGTCTTTTTCTCAACTCGCCATCGCCTTATGGTGCACGTGAAGGTTTTCACCAATAAGACTCTCTCATTTTGTTCTTTTCTTCTTTCCATCGCCTTACGGTGCCTGTAAGGGTTTTCACCAATAAGACTCTCATTTTCATTTTTCTTGTTTGGACTGCGGTGTTGCCCTTGATATGAACCACCTCTACTTGCTTGACTTGTCATCTCTCAAAGAATGATCAAAACGTCTTTTTTTGGACCGTAATGTGGGTTTTGAATGGGGTTAGAAAGAAAGGGTATCAAAAGGCTTAAAATAACTTAACTAGGTTCAACATTACAATTTTCGGAATCAAATTTTTTTAAAAACAACCACAACTTCTGCCCCAGTTTCTTTGCTTGGGGACTTTTGAATTTTTATTTGATGGGACCGAACCGTGAGGCTTCCTACGTATCCTTAAAAGGAATCAGGTCGAGCGTAGTTCATGACATAGGAATTGCTTTGTTTTTGTTGCGATTTTCTCTTTTCTATTTCTTTTCTTTCTCTTATTCTTCCTTTTTGTCTTTTTGTTGTTTCATTGTTTTTGTTCTTCTTTTTTTTATTTTCTCTCTTTTCCTTTACTTATCTTTCGCTTCCATTTCTGATCTTTGCTATTGATTCTAAAAAAGGGGTAAGAACGAAAATAGATAAGGCTCAAAGGGGTAACAAAGGATAAAATATTTAGATAGCAGAACCAAATGTCTTCGTCATTCCAATCTTCAGAACATGCCAAGTACAAACAAACACAATCTAACCAAAGGAATCATACATAATATCTTTTTACTGCATCAGAGTTGATAGCCATATCTACACATCTGCCTTCTATATCTGTTAAATACAAAGCACCATCGGACAACAACCTCGTTACCACAAACGGCCCCTGCCAATTTGGGGCAAACTTGCCTTTAGCTTCAAACTGATGTGGCATGATGCATTTCAATAGTATTTCTTTATGCTCTTTCTGCCCCAATTTCACATGGTTCGGGCTTCAAATGATCTCAAAATATCTGTATTTATTTCTCTCAAATGTCCCTATCATCTTCAAAATTATTTCATTGCTTCATGACTAAACAGACTTTTTAAGACCAGGCTGAGAATTACGCGTGCATGTTATGTCACTAGAGTCGATAGGAAAAGGACTATAAAAGGAAAAGAACTAAACAAAAATGACTAGAAATAACAGAAAATAGAAAATTGCATTAGACAGATGGTGAAAGGGTTTGAACAACAAAACAAGCAACCTAAACTGGGGTTACAACCCTGGGACAAACTTAGACAACACTAACGAGCTACTACAACAAAGAAAACTAGGCTAAATAAAAAGGATAGAAGGATTTGAGTCATAATACAATATCCGGATTACAACCCTGAAAATAACTCGGACAACGGAAATGACAACAAAATAAACCACCAAAACTCCTCTTCGGCTAACCAAGAAATGGAGCGTCTTTCCAATTACCAAGCGCGACATCTTAGCCACTGAATTCCGCATCAATATTGTGAAGATCATTACCAACTTCTGTATCATCAACTTTAGTCAACAAGCCCCCAAGAAGATTCACATGATCCTTGTCACTATCATTGATCACAATTACCCCTTCTCGGATCATTCTTTCTATTTCCCCTTTCAAAGAACGACAATCTTCAATGCTATGCCTTGGACTTTAGAGTGGTACATGCATCGTATAGTAGAATCAAATCATTTTCCATATGGGTCTGCCGTATAGCCGAGGAGCGGCTCAATCAGGCCAGAATGCTTTAACTTTTCAAACAAGCTTGTATAGGATTCCCCGATGGGTGTGAAAGCACTTTGTTTTTTTAGTAGTCTTTTCATTTTATACTCTAGCCTCGGTTGGAACCTTTTGTGGGCAGGTGGTTGATATGCCTGAGGGGGCGGGTGAGATATTTGTGGAAGTGGTGCGGGCCATCGCGAGCTCGGGGATGTGGAGCATATGGTGGTGCATTGTGGATGGGGTATCGGGAAAGTGATGTACGACTTTGGGGGTTCTGTGGAGAGAAGTAGCATTGGGGAGGATCATCTGGTGCACAAGGATATCCATGGGGTCAATGTCGAGGCTGAAGGCATTGAGCAGGAATGCCAAACAGATCATCCTTTCTATTTCTCTTTCTCCCACCCAAACATACTGAGATGTTCAGAATGTCTTTTGTGGTATCTTTCAACGCCGAATAGCTCATGACTTTACCTTAATTGATGCTCTCTTCTACCATCTCCCCCATTTTTACCACATCATTGAAAGGCTTACCCAAGGCCGGGATCAAATGACTTACGTAGGTGGGCTCCTGGGCTTGTAGGAAAAGCTCAACCATTTCTTTTTCACCAATCAGGGGACTGACTCGAGCAGCTTGCTCCCTCCATCTGAGCCCAAACTCCCTAAATCTTTCTCCGGCTTCTTTTCCATTTTAGATAGGGAGGAGCGGTCTGGAGTAATGCCTAATTTGTATTGAAATTGTCGAAAAAAATCCTGAGTCATGTCATCCCATGCATGCCACGTATTGACATCTTGACGAGTATACCATTGTAAGGCTGCCCTAGTCAAGCTCTCACTGAAATACGCCATCAACAAATTACCTTTCCCGCCAACATTTCTCATTTCACTGCAGTAACCTCTTAGATGGGCTACTGGATCTCTACGCCCATCATATAAATTAAACTTTGGTGTTTTAGACCCTTTCAGCTTTCTGGATAGCTCATTCCGCCCTTCTTTTCCTGTGAATTTTTCATTTTCAACATAAGGCTCATTTCGAAGGCTATGATTGTATGAATCACGAACCTTATGGGCAACCTCTGAGGGGTAATATTGGGCATCATGAGCTTTGAGTGGGTATTCATTGTTGGGGATAGTGGATAAGACAGGAGGGCAATTTTGGGGAAAGACAATTGAAGGATGAGTGATGGAGCCAATAGGGTGGTTGGGAAAGCTGTGATATGCAGGAAAATCTGGAAAGTATGGGGAATCATATGGAACTATGACCGGAGTTTGGGTAAGGGTAGCATCTAAAAAGCTAGGTGGTGGCGGGGGTGGTGCCTTCCCAGTCATCCAGGCCTGATACATGTCCGTCATGTGTTGTCTTAATATCCTTACCTCATCAGCCAAACCAGTGTCCTGTTCAACCAACTGCTTTCGGGCACCGATATCAACCAACCCAATTTTTGTTGTTGTCCGCTATTGCATTTTGACTTTATGTTGCGGAGAGGAGTTACTACTTCGAGAACCACAAACCAACCACCTTTCTGCTATGAAGATATCAAAGGGAATAAAATGGGGTCATCCCATTAGCGTTAGGGCATTTAACATCAAAAATATCACATTGCGTGCAATATACCTAGCAATAATTAATGGTTCTAGAATGACTTCGAGGGTCATAAGGTCACTTGGCATCATCCCAATTTATCCATTTGAATCTTCTCTTTTCTTTTCTTTCCTCGCACTTCTTAGCTCGCTCATTTTCTTTCCCCTTTTTTCTTTCTGATTATTGCTCTTTTTCTTCCTTCTCATTTCTCACATCCCATAATTTCACCATCTTTTTTTTCTTTTTAATTTTTTTTCCTTTTTCTTTTAATAAAATAAAAATAAATCGATCGAACCCTATGTAGGTTGTCTACGTATCATGACACCGTATGAATCAGATCTTTGCGTAATTCTGGAAGATCGAGGGTAAAGCAAATAAACTAATGTTCTCTTTTTTCATTTTCTTCTTTTTCTTTCTTTTTACCGTAGTGACTACTCTAATGAGAAAAGAGAAATAAAAGAAGCCAATCCTTTTTTCTTTTGAATTTTCTCGATTTAATGCTCTATAACCTATTCTAAACTCAAGCGTGATGAGCCTATATTTCTTTTTTCTCTTTTTGAAACAAAAACTCTACGGGAACTATTAGGGAAAAAAAACCTAGAAGTTTCATTTGATATCTCTAAACAAGATAAAAGATATTTTTGGATTTTAGTTTTTTGATTACCTAAAGAAAACTTTAAAGATAAACAAAAGATAAAGTATGTTTTTTTCTGTGTACAATATCCTAAAGTTCTAGTGAAAATAAAAGAACTTTTTTTTCATTTTTTTCGTTAATTTCCCAAAGAAGAACCTCAAAAATAAAATCTTTTTGGATTTTTTGAAATTAATATCTTAAAAGAAAACTCTTAACGAGGTACTAAAAAAAATTCTCTTCTTCTTTTTTTTTTTTTTGGTCTTAATGTACTAAAAACAAATATAAAAGCAATTTTTATTTTAAGTTCTAGATATTCATTGCCTAAAGGAAAAGCCACCTCAAATGAATTTTTTTCTTTTTAATTCCTAGAATTAGTATTCCAAAGGAAACTTCTAACGAAAATATAAAAATACAAAATTTCTTTTTTTTGCTTTTTTTACTTGTAACACATTTCCAAATACCAAATAAGAAATACAATAACAAAAGACTGAGCAAACTTAACTAGACTATTACAAACTCTAACATCACCTAAAAGACTGAATGCTAATATACAGGACTAAAAAGTAAAACATGAACAATCGACTCAAAAATATAAAACGGCTCCTCGAGCAGCTCTTGAACGCAGTGATCCTGGGGTGTATGTCATGCTCAAACTCCGATAAGTAAATCCACACCTGCATGAGAAAACTTAAACTAACACTATGTGAGACAATAACATTCCCTACTAGACACATACAAGACATGGTTGAGGCTATTTTTGCAAAATAACTTATTTAGCCAAAAGGTGGCTAGAAGTGCAAAATTTGGCTAAGACCCCGCAAAGCCAAGAACCTAAGATTCACTAGGAACACCGAACCCTATGTGAGTTGCCTACATATCACGCCCCGAAAGACGAGAATTAGGTATGCGTAGTTCGGGCAGATTGGATACGGGCGAAAATTAAAAAAAAATAATTAATTTAGAGAAAATATATTTCTTGTCTTTTCCTTGAAAATGATGAAACATGCAAACTCTTTTTTGGGTTTTTTTTTTCTTTTTTTTTGATTTTTGATTTTTGAAAAATGATAAAAAGTACAAAATCTTTTTGAATTTTTCATTTTATCTGTCTTTTTCTTAATAAAAAACATAGCTAACCTTCTCTTTTTTTTCTCTTTTTTTCTTCTATTTTTTTCGTTTTTCATTTGTCCTTAACTATCATTGGTCCGCCAAATGACCCTTTTACCCTTGGATAAATGCAACTTGTAGCACATATGATGCATCAAGATGGTCTGTTATTTTGGGTACACGTGTCCTAGACGGACCCAACCCCTGTGTTGAGTCCCCTAAGTCAAGTGCACATGATGCAAAAAAACATTCCTACTAGGGATAAAGCATGAGGCTGAGTTATTCTAGGTTTAAAACCTGGGTTTATTTGTTCTAGACATGGCTTACCCGAGCGGACAGCTCGAGCCGGGGGGGAGGGGTAGCGTACCGGGAATACAGAAGCTTCGCCGACTTTGCAACTTGTTCGAACCTCATCCTAAATTTGGGATATGACTCTAACAGAAGAGAAGCTATATGAAGTGCACCCTTCTCAAATGATTTAGAAGACTCAGAGAGAGGAGAAATTCGTAACAATTTATATACAGTTCACCAATATCAAAGCGGTAAAAAGTAACATTTAGCACATTAGGCTCAAACATGTGAATAAAACCAGATAAAAATTAAAGCCAAATATAACAATTCATCTAAGCTCAAATTTTGAACCCTGAACTAGAGATTCTGGGTTCTTTTCCCTAGCAAAGTCGCCAGAGCTGTCATACCTCCTTTTTTCCTACCCCTAAAAGGGTATAAATGAGTTATTTCCAACTTGAAGTGACAATCGAAACAGGATTATTTATTTAAAGAATTCAGAGTCTCCACTTGGGATAATTTATGGTGTCCCAAGTCACTGGTTTTAAATCCCAAATCGAGGAAAAGATTGACTCCGTATTACAGTCCGCAAACACAGAAATACGGGTAAGGAATTCTGTTAACTCGGGAGAAGGTGTTAGGCATTCCGGGTTTCGTGGTTCTAGCATGGTCGCTCAACTGTTAAAATTGGCCTATTATCTGATTTTAGAACACTTTCAAACCTATGTGCATTTTTACTTTTAAACCGCTTTTATTCATGTTATACAAAATACGTATTTGGATCACGCCACATGAAATGCACCCGCGATCCGCGACATATTTTATTTAATGTTGTTAGGATTTGGATTTGGGTCACATGAAATGCACACCCGATTTTAGGAAGGTAAATTTTAAAACACCGCGCCTAAAGTATCTACACATTTTTGAGTTATGTATCCCCTAAGTCGAGATTACTGAGAGAACCAAGAGTTATGGGAGCATTTTATCTGACTAATTTGGTTGTCGGAAAAAGCTACAGTACTATTTTTTAGTATTGAATGAAAAATATATATGTAACTCTTACTACTGCTCAATTAAAAGGATATAATAACTAATAAGACAGAGAGGCTAATTCTATGCAATCTTGAAAGAGATAGTTATAAGGAAAGACACAATTCAACACCACATTGTAGATTACAACCGTACGTTTAGTTTCAGCACCGGCCATAACTATAAGCCAAACAATTTAAAGATAAGATTTGGTAAGTTTGTGGCAAGAGTGTAATAATATTCACACCAGAAATATTATGTGATAAAAGACAATAGAATCAAAGAGACATATTGGTACGAGCGTTTCCTCCTTAATTCAGTATTTTATAACCAATAGTAGTCTACACAAAATTTGCATGCTAACAGTGTATAAGAATTAATACGAAACAAAATTGAGAGAGAAGAAATTGACCTCTGTTATCTCAGAAAAACTCGACTATGCTACGTGATCGGAGAACGAAACTTCAACCACAGACCGGTGATAACCTCGAACGGAAAACACAACCCAGGAAATAGAAAACTTGCTGATTGAAATCGCTGACTAGAGTCGACGACAAAAAATTAAAATGGGAATAGAGACGAAGATTTGAACCGACCTTGAACGTCTACCTCAAATCGTTTCTGACATCTCAGCTCCACATAAACCTTCAAACGAGCTTCAAATGGAATCTGTGAGTTTGAAACTGTTGTGGTGTGCGTTCGCCGGTTTCAGTGGTGGTCGTTTTTGTGTTGTGTGTTGTTCACAGTTTGAGAGTGTTGGAGGGGTCAACAGCTGCAGTTGTAATTTCTCTGCTTAGGTCTTGCGGTCAGGAATATTAAGGTGAGGGTGCTGAAGGTTCAAGGGGTTGACTGGTTTTTGGGTGTTCTGCTGGAAATCAAAAGAAAGGGAGTCATTTGGTGAAGACGAAGTCAGTGGTGGGTCCTGTTGAAAATGGTGCTCCATATTTCAGTCCCTCCCCTTCATTCATCTTTTTCTGATTTTATGCGTTACTTTATATGTAGAGTCTAGGTTTAGGTGTACTTTTGTGTATTTTACCAATTAGTCCCTAGGTCTTTTTGTGTTGAGTCCTTAAGGTCTTTTTTATTTGTTTTTGTTCCAAAGAAGAGTCTAGAATGTTCCCTAGGCTTAATGGACTAATCTGAATTGAGCCAAGAATTGGGCTCTAAAACTCTTAAAATTGTGATCCAACACCTTAATTGACTCCTTTTAAAATAAGATAAAAATACTACACAATGCAAAAACTAACATGAAATTATTATATATTTTTTGTATTTTCAAGATTATATAAAGATAAAAATAAGGTACTATTTTTGTATACTTTTTATTTAAATTTATGAAAAATACGTAAGCTAAAATATTTTTTTTTTTTGTAATTTTTCATTTTTATGATGAAAATAAAGTTAAAAAGTCAAAAATAGTTGAAATAGCTATATTAGGCCTACATTAAATATTTACATGCTATAATATGAAAAATCATGGGCAGGGTCAAAAATCACATGTCTGCAAGGGTCCCAGTCTAGACCTCTATAGCAACCTTACTCTGATCAATTACGCACGAATCATGGTCAAACCTAGCCGGGTTAATATGTTGTCCACATAATAACCCTTTAAGACAAGTCTCACCCAAAAGTCCATTGGGTTTTCTATAATCTCAACGGACGCAACCACGATTGTGTGCATTAATTTGGAGAATTAAGTGCCAATATACTAATCAATGTTGTATAAATAGACGAACACGGAGGGCGAAAGGGCCTAACCATCTTTAGTTTTGCAGAAAATGAGGCACGAAGTCCCCAGGTTCGGCATGGTGGGTAGCATACCCTCTCTTTTGCTAGATTGGTGGAGGGATCTTCCTTCAAGTGACCAAAATCATGTGAAAAGGGTCTTAGGAAATCTGCCTTCTTTGTTAGACATACACCCAAACAACATGTTGATCGAGGCTGCCACCATGTTATGGGACAAAGAAAGGGCTGTGTTCTGCTTTGGAAACATAGAAATGAGCCCTCTCTTAGAAGAAATAGGGGATTTGCTGGGCTACCTTGGGATAGCGCTGGTTTATTGGCACCAGAAAATTGCACCACTAGGGGAGTTTTGAAGATGATGGGGTTAAAGAAGAATGATGACTTGGAGTGCCTGAAAAACTCCTACATACCTTTTGACTTCCTCTATGAACAATACGGTCACAGTAAGTCTTACCTTATCTTCGATGATGAATTCTCCATCACCTCCTTGGGGTGGATTCACCGCAAGGTCTTTGTGTTCATCGTGTGTTTCTTGGACATGCTAGTGCTCCCGATCCAAGGGGACATAATCCATACTGGACTGGACATGGTGGCCAAAACTTTGATGGAAGGGATCGAGGGGCAGACATATACCATTATCCCTATGATCATTGCAGATACGTACCGGGCCTTGGAGCTCTGTCATAAAGGGTACAAATACTTCGAGGGTTGCAATTTGTTGTTGTAGGTTTGTTTGTTAGAACATCTCTAAAGGGGTCAATACCGTCAAGAGTTTCCACGAAGGTTGTGGAATGATCATATATTCTTCCACCATCCCAAGAAAATGGCATATATTCCAGACATGTTTGCTCAACCAAAGGACGCTATAGGATGGGTGCATTTTTTCAACAATCTCACTGAGGATCAGGTTTAATGGATGTTCGAGTTGTTCCCTACCAACGAATTCATCATCAGATCTAGGGATGTTCCACACTTGGTACTAATTGGGTTAAGGGGCATATACCCTTATGCTCCCCTCAAATTTAAGAGACAGGCAGGCAGGAAGCCGATCATACCATTAGTTGCTAAAATGAGTCACTTCATAGCTGATTTTTTGGGTGATTCCATTCCATAAAACGAATCACAACACATGTGGCACTTGAAGATTATCACAGAAAAGGATACTATTAAGCCAGATCGATATCATGCTGGTCATGTATACTTCTACCCCTCATGCTTGGATGATAACATATTGGGAATATTCGAGCCAAGAGTTGGTTCGGGAAACAGGGTCATAGACGAAGTTGCCGAAGCACAGGTGAAATATAACAAATTGCGCAAAAGTTTTTGCGAGTCTGAAGTCGAGCATATGGAGCAACACAAGGCCAACGTGGAAATGATCAATGAATGGAGGGATATGTATGTTAAATCAAGCAAAAGGTTGGAATATCTGCAATACAGTCTGATGGAATTGGAGGGGAAAATGAGGAAGAGAGTTACCGATTGCCAGAACGCTGAAAGAATTGAAGGAGGACATTTGGCAAGGGCATTCTTACTACTGAACCTGTACGAGTTGGGGTTGCTGACGAAAAGAGCATCGAACCTAGAGAAGGTCCTTATAGGACAAAGTAGATTAGGTTTACTTGCTTTTCAAATGTAATAAGGCCAAGTGTCATTGGCAACATTATCTTATTTAGTGTCATTTTGGGTCGTCTATTTTTACCTTAACGAAATAAGGCAATTATTGTCACTGAATATCTCCAAATCTATTTTTTGCCAGGCATACCTAGGGCATAATGAGGCTCCCAAATTAGAACGCGAATTTACACTCCCGCAATATGTGCAAACTAACTTGGTTACCTTTTATTTTTCTTTCTTTTGATTATTCCCATTCCCCAAAGGTTGGTTCGTGCATACTGGCATCATCAGCTTATCACAAAAGATCCAGGGGCCCTCCACCTTATCCTCCTCCCATTCTACAAAAAGGCAAGGGAAAAGCAAAAATGGAAGATTTGAACGGCACCAGAAAGGAAAACAACACACAAGTTGAACATGTAGAAACTTCTTATGGTTGGGGTACTCAGGCCCCAAATGATGCAGTTTCATGGCTCTAACAGAAAATACAGGAACTCCAGGGTAAGCTTGAGCATGTCCGAAATGTGGCAAACCTTTCCTTCTAACTTAGCATCCTAGACATCAGTCATCCAAACACTCAGAACCCCGCACCACCTCAAAACACACCTAACAAGTGCCCACAAAATCCTCCCGTACCTCACCATTATACAACTCCACCACAAAATCAACTATCCTACTATAGTACTAGCAAAACACCTACCATAAATTCTCCATCAGTCATTCCTGAACCCCAGAATTACACCAATGATCACCACTATACTCAAACTCCAGGTCACCAAGACAACTCTATATATGTGGAAACCCTACCTCACTCTACTCAAACTATCTCCTATGCACCAAAATCTATTGAGAAGGACATACTCATTAAGAACCTAGCCCAGGAGCTCCAGAAGTTGACCAGCCGAGTTCAAGGCGTAGAAGAAGGTAAGGGGATAAAAGGTCTGAACAATGAAGACCTATGCATACAGCCGGATGTAGAACTTCCAGAAGGTTACAAACCTCCCAAGTTCGATATGTTTGATAGTACAGGTGATCCCAGGGTTCATCTAAGGACCTATTGTGACAAGCTTGTTGGGGTCGGAAAAGATGAAAAAATCCGGATGAAGCTTTTTTTGAGGAGTCTTACGGGAGATGTCTTGTCTTGGTACATCATCCAGGATCCTAAGAAATGGTCCAACTGGGTGATTATGGCATCTGATTTCATGGACCGATTCAGGTTCAACACAGAGAATGCGCCAGATGTCTTCTACATTCAGAACCTCAAGAAGAAGCCCACTGAGACTTTACGCGAGTATGCTACTCGATAGAGGTCAGAAGCGGCCAAAGTCAGGCTAGCATTGGATGAGGAACAGATGAACAAGTTCTTTGTCAAAGCACAAGATTCACAATACTATGAAAGGTTGATTGTTATTGAAAACCATAAGTTCTATGATATCATCAAACTTGGTGAAAGGATCGAAGAAGGCATCAAGAGCGGGATGGTAATAAACTTTAAGGCATTGCAGGCCACTAATAAAGTGTTGCAGTCAGGGGGTATATCTAAGAAAAAGGACGTGGGATCAATAACGGTCACCCAAGGACCCAAAAATCCATTCGTATACCGAACCTCCCCACTTGCGTATCAAACACCTCCACCCATATATCAACCGGCACCTCCACCAACTTATCAACCCTCATCCCCCCTAATATTCCTAACCAGCCACTGCCTTTTACACCTATAATTCCTAACCATCTCATTTTCAGTCACCTTCAACTCATAAAAACTACCCAAGATGCCGCGACCTAATTTTGACTGCAGACCACCCAAATAATACACTACCATTGCTGAACCCATCGACCATCTATATGAAAGGTTTAAGGCTGCTGGTTACGTCACTCACATCCCTGCTGTGGCCATGGAGAACTCATCCCAATGGGTTAACCCAAATAAGACTTGTGCATACTATTCGGGCATGAAAGGGAACACTATCGATGAGTGCCGCACATTTAAGAAAAAAATCCAGACTTTGATTGACAACAAGATCATCCAGGCAAAGGAGGCTACACCCAATGTCTACAACAACCCCCTCCCAGATCACATGGGTGACAGCGTCAATGTGATATAGATGGATGAAGAATATGATCCGGAAGGATCAATCGGACTTATCAAAGAGGGTGACAACCCCAAGAAGCTTGTAGTCACAATTAATCCCATTATAGTGCAGATACAGCTGCCAGTGGAGGTCGAGGTAACAACATCAATCCCATTTGAAGTTGAGGTAGCACCCCCTGCAGTTGCACCTATTCTATTTGAGGTGAAAGTAGCCATACCATTTATATTGACAGTATCAACCATACCGCCTTTCAGCACTAAGGATATACCATGGGATTCTGTGGCTAAAGCTAGAAGAAAAGGAAAAACCAAATTAAAATGGGAGAATTTGGTGCTGCACAAGGGATGACTAGGACTGGAAGGGTCTATACACCCGAGCATTGAGGAGAGTCCAATAAACAGGCCTCTAACAGACCTCCCGTTATTGAAACATGTCCAGATGACCTCTGGAGGAAAGCATAAGCGAGGGAGTACTCAATCATCGATCATCTAAACAAGAGTCCTGCTCAAATATATATCTTGTAGCTGCTACTGAATTCTAAAACGCATAGGAATGCTCTAATGAAAATATTGGACAAAGCATATGTGCCCAATAACATCACAAGCGGAGAAATGGCTAACATGGTAGGACAAGTACTAGAAAGTAACAAAATCACTTTCCACAAGGATGAGTTGCTGCCTGAGGGTTTGAGTCACAATAAGGCACTACATATCACAGTGCCATACGAAGACTACTTCATTACCATGGTCCTGATCGATGGAGGATCCAGTCTCAATATTTGCACATTAATAACACTGAAAAGGTTGGTCAAAGGCCTATACGAGATACGAGATACGAGAAGGGACCATGAACGTGAAGGCATTTGATGGGTCTTAGAGAGCTACCATCAGGGAAATTAATCTCTGTCTGCAGATGGGGCCTACACGATTTGTTGTCGAGTTTTAGGTGCTGGACATATTTGCATCCTACAATCTATTGTTTGGACGACCATGGATACATGCCACTGGGGCTGTGGAATCAACTTTGTATCAGGCAGTGAAGTTTGAGCGGAACCATAAGGAGGTGATTATCCATGGAGATGGGAGCAACCCCATTTACAACCGTCACAGTATCCCGGTTGTTGAGAATAGAAGAAGGCTCGGTGGAGAAACTTATCATCATACCGAGCGAGTCAATGCAATCGACAAAGATAAGTGGTGGGATGGCAAGATAGCAAGCATGATGAACTGGAGATGGTATGAGCCTGGCAAAGGTCTTGGCAAAATCTTCAGGGAATTTCCAAGACAATATAGCCGAAGCATCATGGAATTACTTTTGTCCTGGGATACCGATACATTTGGCAAGAGTACAAAAATTGGTCACCACCATGGCGTGGTTCGTACTATCCATTGGATTAGCCTATACCGCACTTGAGTAAGACCTTCTAACAGGCCAACATTATATGTGGATCAGAGGAGGAAGCAGCCTTGGCAGGCTTAAGGAACCTGTTCTGGGAGGATGAGGACATGTACCGTTGTGTAATTGTTGAGGAGGAGGAGGAAGGACCTACTATTCGGGCAAAAAAGGATCATTCCTCAAGAATTGGACTGTCAGACCATCCAGGCCCGATGAGTCTCGTTTTGGAATTTGGACTTACGTTAATTGGTTATAGCCTGAAAGGATAGTGACGTGGCTCAGGTGGCGGATAAATAAAATGCCTAATATTAAATATTATGTGTGTGGATAAGTGAGGCCTAATAACTATTGGCCTGTGATGGGTACGCACTCTTTATAAATAGAGGAAAACCCCCCTTTCCCTAGCTATTAGAAAACCCTAGCGTATTCTGCCTCTTGAATACGTGGTAACGGTAGACGGCTCATTGGTCAAGTTCTCCAGGCTATGAGAGCACGTAGCTAATGAATTGTGGAAGTTGGTCTCAGGCTTAATCGTCGTTTGCTGTCCCTACTGAATCCATGGAGTTTAACGGTACGCTGCGTTAGACTCTAACTCTAGATTGATTTTGTAATTGTGTCTTGATCTATGCTATGGCGGCGAATTAATAATTTAACAATTGGTATTAGAGCCATCATAGTTAGAGATCAAGATTGTTATTTAATCTTGAGTAAGAACTTTGTATTTGCATATGTTGTGCGACACTTTATTCCAGATGTGCGAAATCTGGTTCAGATTTGTCGAAATAATTTGATCGTGCTGTTGGGTCACCAAAAGTTGATTAAAAGTTATATATGTTTGATGTGATGATTGAGTTGTAGTTTGAATATCATCGTTTTATCAATTTAACTTTAATTTATTTTTTTTAAATACCTGATTGTTTTAATGTAAGCGGCGGAGGCTGTTTGTTGGTTCTCAATGTTATTGCTTGTAGTCGTTAAAACCTAATTTATGTGAGAATCAATTTGTATTTTTCAGCTATTTAAGAAATTATGCTTTCTTATTCAATCTTTTATTTATTTAATAAATAAGTACAATCCACATGTACAATAAAAGGTAGAATAATCATGTTAGTGGAGAAGTATGATTTGGATTCCTAAGCTAAACAGAGGCACCTTCAATGTTACTATAACTTTACAATTGGCTAGCTACCAACGAAATACTGTGTCTCAACTGTTCATGCTTTTGATTTTTAAATCAGTGAATGAAATTAATAGATAGAAGAGTTTAAATATATGGGTGGTTTATCACATGTATTAACGTGTATAACTAAGAAACTGTGATTAATAAATAGTGTCACCAAAGTGGTCTATTTATTTGGAGTCATTGAAAAGTTCTTAATATTATATACATGTGAAATCATTTACTACATGGATTGAGAATTATAATTAATAGATAGTTTTCACCAAGGTGGACTATTTATGTCATTGAAATATTCTTAATACACCATGTCTAAATTGTCCTTTACAAGTGTACATTAGTGTTGGAGGTTAACCTTTTGATACTAGTGATGCCAAATTAATTTATGAGATAAGATATTACATTTCAACCCAAAGGATAAAACTTAATATCTTGGATTCTCATGTGTGTGTGTATAGACCGTTATAAAGTCATTGTCCCTATTCCTATTATACATGAAAATGTGGTAAACCAACCTATTCATGAGGGGGAGAATCAAGGGAACAACGATGAAGATCCCATAGTTTCTGAACAAAATGTATGCAATGAACCACTCCGCAGGTCATAAAGAGAAAGAAGGTCTGCCATCTCTGATGATTTTATCGTGTATGTGACTGAAAATCTTAGTGATACTGGAGAGCTGACTGATCCTTTATCATATGCTCAATCTATTTCCTCTCCATTTGTTGATAAATGGCGTGAGGCAATGAATGATGAAATGCGCTCCATGAAACACAATGGAGTGTGGGAGTTAGTTGAACTGCCTGAAGGTTTCAGACCTATTGGTTGCAAATGGGTGTTTAAAACTAAAAGAGACTCTAAGGTAAACATAGACCGTTATAAAGCAAGGTTGGTTGCTAAGGGTTACACTCAGAAATAAGGTATTGATTAAAAAGAAACATTTTCTCCTATTTCATCCAAGGATACATTTAGAATTGTGATAGCTCGTGTGGCTCATTTTGATTTAGAATTGCACCAGATGGATGTTAAAACTGCTTTCTTGAATGGGAGTTTACTTGAAAAAGTTGACATGGTTCAACCTGAAGGGTTTAAAGAAGCTGGTAAAGAACATCTAGTGTGTAAGCTTAACAAATCCATATATGGGCTTAAACAAGCCTCTAGGCAGTGGTACTTGAAATTTGATGAAATTATTAAAAAATTTAGATTTGTGGAGAATAAGCTTGATGAATGTGTTTATCTTAAAATAGCTAATGGAAATTTCATTATCATGGTTCTCTATGTTGATGACATTCTTCTTGCCACAAATGATTTGGGCTTGTTGAATGAGACCAAACAATATTTGTCTAGGTTTTTTGATATGAAAGATCTTGGTGAAGCCTCTTTTGTTCTTGGGATAGAAATTAAAAGAGAGAGGTCACGTGGTTTATTGGGTTTATCACAATGTTCCTATATTGAGAGTGTTCTTAAAACTTTTAATATGCAAGACTGTAGACCTGGTGTTGCACCTGTTGTAAAAGGGGATAAACTTAGTAAAGATCAATGTCCGAAAAATGAAGTTGAAATGAGAACAATGAAAGATGTGCCATATGCAAGTGTTATTGGTTGTTTGATGTACATACGGGTTTGTACAGGGCCTGATATTGCATTTGCTGCTAACATGTTGGGAAGATTTTCTTCTAATCCTAGGTGGGCACATTGGGTGGCTGCAAAGAAAGTGATGAGATATCTACAACGCACCAAAGACTTCAAGCTTGTATACAAAAGGTTGATGATCTGGATCTTCTAATATATCCAGACTCTGATTTTGTAGGTTGTCAAGACACTATGAAATTAACTTCTGGGTATATTTTTATGTTGGGTGGAGGTGCTATTTCTTGGAAAAGTGAGAAGCAAAGTATCACTGCTACATCTACAATGGAAGCTGAGTTTATTGCTTGTTTTGAGACTGCTTCACATGATGTCTGGATGAAGAATTTTCTTACTAAATTGTAAATTGTGGATTTTATATCTAAGCCGGTGACTATTTTCTATGACAACAATGCAGTTGTGTTCTTCTCCAAGAATAAGAAGAGAACAAGAGGCTCCAAGCATGTTAGCCTTAAGTTTCTTAAGGTTAGAGACATGGTAAAAGAAGGTGATATATGTAATGAGCATATTTAGCACAGAATCTATGTTGGCTGATCCTTTTACTAAAGGTCTTAGGCCTGTAATGTTTAATGAGTATGCTAAAAATATGGGTATTTTAGAGTCTTTTGATATGCTTTAGTCAGTGGGAGTTACCTTGTAATTGCTGACTGAGATATTGCTTTTGATAAATTCTATTTTATGCAAGCTTGTGTTATTTGATACCTGTTATGCTTATGACTAGCAAGATAATTTATTTATTTTTTATTTTCAATTGGACATTGCATAAAATCATAATATCTTTGAGTCTTGCGGCTTGTTGCCTTGATTATCCCGGGTAAGGCACAAGGGAATCCTCCTGAAGTGATATGATTTTATGTAACTTGGAGGCTCCTTAAGTGATATGGTTATAATATCACTTGGAGGATTATTTCTTTCTAAGAGGTTGTCACGACCCAATTTCCCAACCCGGTCGTGATGGCGCCTCTCGTGAAGACAAGTCCAACCAAGTAACTCAAATCGTCTCTTTAAAAATTATTAAACATAAATGAATAGATAAATACAGCTCAACGACAATAATAACCAGTATTTACAATCCAACACAACCCGACCGGGGTGTCACAAGTCACGAGCATCTAAAGAAACCTGAACACAACTACAGGGCCAATAATATACAAAGATAAATTCTGGGAATTCTAAGGACAACGTGCGGTGCCGCGAACGCTGGCGGTCACCTTGCTCAGCTACAATAACAAAATCCTCAATCAGCTCAAACCCGCTACCGGGTAACAAATACCTGCAACTGCACGTGAGGTGCAAGGAGTAAAGTGAGTACTCCAACTCAGTGAGTAATAAAGGTAAATAATAACAGAGCAGCAAGAAACCACGTAAAGCAAGTCATCATGCTATATAGTACAATGTAACCCTTTGAGAAAACAGTGAAATCGTGAAAACTTTAGAAATATCGTGGCTCAGTTTAAAACCTCTTTCAAAAATATCCTTTTTCCAACAGTTAAGCAAATGAATGCGAAACAGATAGTGCAAGTCAGCACATAAATCAGCCCCTCGGGCAC